>JAQFYC010000518.1:0-53783 GCA_034694165.1 Tomocerus mixtus
TATAATATACACAGCTCTTCTTTGCAACGTAAGGGGAGTGACTTCCATATTTCGTTTGGAATCCCGTCCGTCCCGCTCGTCTTCTTATACTAGCATGGTTAATTCTAATTTTAAATACTTACATCTTATTTGGTATTACAGTAAAGTTATAGGAACTGGGAAGATGTTTTATTGACACGAACACTAATTCAAGCATAGCTACAATTATTATGTTCCTCATGGCATTTTTAAGTATTAATTTATTTGGTACAAATGCATACGTATTTTATGAATAAATTCATAAAATTGTTCATTGAAGTGTTTAATAGATTATCTTAAGATTATTGCCTTAAATAGCATCTAAGGATATAAAGTATTTAAATAAAGTATAAATATACAAAAATCTTTCTTTGTAACTCATTGTGAGAGGCATGTATTATGATGTGTGTATCATATTGATAAAGTACATGTTTCCGCATTGTAATTTATCTTTTATGCATCTACTCTGCTTTCGTGATTGTTTACCAAGAAAAAATAGTCGTCAAAAACATTCTACGGGAAATATCTTTTAACAAGTTGTCTGCTGTGCTGTATTTTCTGCCTAAGAGTTGTAAGAGATTGTAGCTATGTATGCATAGTATATTGTACAGTATTAACTGCATCAATATACCTTTATTACTAAGACATCCATCCTTAATACATTGAAAATGATGCTGCAAGATAAGTAGGAATATATATCCTTATTTACATATCTACTTAGGAAGCTTACGTATAAGTAAGTAAGTAGGTAGTTTATGTAATAGGATTTAGCGTCACCTATACATATAATTATGTAGTAACTAAGGTATCTAACTTACGTATGATAGAATTACTATGTATCGTCTTACGATTTAGCTTGTGTTTGAAAAGATAAACCATGGGCTCAAAGTGAGTGAATGTGAATATTGCGTTGTTTTACAATCTGTCTTCTTAAGTTTTACATTGAAAGTTTAAAATAAGTTTTTGTGTGGATTGGAAGTATATGTATGCCGTAGTCCATAAGTCATAGCACGCCATAAGGCAAATCAAATCTCCCTGTATAAAATTGGCTCACTATTTTATCGCATACAGTTTATGCAGTATATTATGTTCCCAAAATCATCTTTACACTTATATTAACCAGAGAAAATACACAATATTCCTAATAAGAAGCTCAGGTCATGAATAATTACTCTTAATTGTGAATCAAATCGACTATTGGCTCTACATATTGCAGCTACCAATTTTCCTTGCTTTCTAGATGACCTTTTATATTCGTTTCCAATGCTACAGATAGTGACCACCGTATACCATTTTTAAAACAAAAATACTAAACGTTATTGGTATTAAAAATAGTTTCTGTACAAGATAGGCCGTCTGGCCTAGGCCATAAGGCATGAATATCTCTTATGGCGTGATATGTCTTATGGACTACGACATGTATACATATATATACAAGTTGTTCTTGGAACTACTTTGTTGAAGAGCGATAGTTGATAGTTGCATTGCATTTTGGTAGGGAAATTGACTAGGTCGTATTCTTATTCCTTTCATACAGTATAGCAAGTAAGCAAGGAAGTAAGTAAAGCAGTAGATTTCGTTTGTATGCATGCTTTGTACACAGCACTTCATATGGAACCGATAGATAGACAGTTATACATACATAAATAGAAAGAGATCTGTAAAAGAAATGTTTCCCTGATAGTGAGAGTAGTATGCACATACTATAGAAGATAATGCTATATTGGAATAAGTACAATATTCTATGATATACTAGATCACAGCCTAAAAGAAGAGTTTCTCGTTGAACTTAAGAAAATATCAAGTTGGTGGGTTTGTTGATAGTTGATAGCTGCATGTAATGGCATGGCATGGTTTGGTTTGGTTTGGTTTGGCATGAGAAACTCAAGTTCTCAAGTTAAGAAAAGAAAAGGCAAAGCGTATATCCCTTATACGAAAAGTAGTATAATGGAAAGAGGAAGGAAAAAGGATGGAGAAAGAGTGGAAGGAAAAAGTTTGTAACATTTCGAATGCTTTACAATGCCCTGCTCAATCATCTATAAGCCTTGTTCTCCTTCTTCCTTTCTTTCCCTCTCCCTGTCTTGATAAATGAAAAATCAAACACATCTGTACTAATTTTTCTTTTTGATTTTCCGCCGCTTATTTACGGATACTTTCCCATAGTAGTTCTCTTCACATACAGAAATTGCTCTTGATGTCAATTGCAAAATGAGAAAAAGAACTTGAAATCATACACTAAGCTTTGTGATGAAGAGCGAGAGGGAAAGAGAGAGCCAGTCAACTCAACTCAACTCAAGTCAGAGCGGAGAGTGGAATGAGAAAAGAAAACGGAAAAAATAAGAAGGGCAGGCAAGAAACGAAGAGAAAGGAGGAAGAGAGATGATTTGCAGACGAATGACTCCAGTCGACAAGCTGGAGCGGCTAAGGCGAAGGCTCAACACTCAGCTAAACCATTCGATTCTATTACATCGTGGTCTCCTATGCTCCTTCTCTGGATAGTTTTCTGCTCCAATATACAATATACGCAGATAAATATATAGGCACTTTAGATTACATACATTTTGCTGTGCTTTGGTTTGGTTTGGTTTGGCTACTATAATATTCCTTCCATATGAGCAACTATTTAGGTAGCCACTATAATACATATAACCTACGGTACAGTAAATAATAGGTATTGCCACAGCCTTAAAGATAGATTTGACGCAGGAAGAAATAACAGGATAGTTTTTAGATCGCATTACTCTGGATTGCCCAGAACATCTCAGTCACACTCAAAGAAGGGCCAAGACAAGTCAAACCAAACCAAAGCTAAACAACTAAAGAACGCTCCCTTAACTTTGGCCAACTTATATGGAATGTATATCCGTCCAAGATGTTTATTTGTATATATCTTATCTGTACATCCATTCCTGCACTGACTACTTTTCCTTATACTCTCAGTTGCTTATCTGAACATTTTTATATGAGGGTTAAGGAAATATATGTGATCGTGATAGGTAGCCATGCCAGACTTCGTCAGACATTAGCAGTGTGTGTGCAGCATCATAAATATTGTACATATACATATACATATAGAATACCCCACTCATTCCGTACATATTTATATATTATGCTATACTACTATTAACGTTGCCCTGTATAGTAGAATAGAATAAAGTAGTTCAATGTTGCAACTAGCACTTTGCCTTGCTTTCTGCCCATTCAACTCGTATGGACGAAGGAAAAACAAATGCACTCTGTCAACTTGTTCTTCCGAATTGGCCTCCACACTTTGTATCGTGATTCAATCTTGCCAACCTCACAAGATCAATATCACTAGTGCCAGGCCAGAGTGACTTCCTATAGCATAAAGTGTAACGTAACATGTTTACTGTAAGTACTTTCGATTAGCTACATAGTATTACAATATAATAAACATAACTACCACGAATTCCTTAAGATACAGCTACTTCTACACGTACTACTGAAATGTGCCAACATGTTATCCTCCTTATAGTTTTATCGGTACATATTTATCTACAATGTTCAGACTTTGTTACTCTATATAATAATACTAACTTTTCCCATATCATTTTACTTAAGGGTGCCGTTTTTACAGGCAATAACGTTACAATGTACAGATATCTGTAAATGTGACGACCCTTTTACTATTTTCGTACCTAACTTCCCCTTCCATATTCCATCCACATCTTCAGAGACGTTACTTTATTTAACTTAATGTAAACCCAACACATTTATGTAGGTATGCATCTTAAATGAAACAATGAAAGTTTCCTTCAGATACATAACGCTTTCGCTATGTAATTACCTTTATATGTGCCTATGTCAAGTCAGACAAAGTAAAAGGCCACGCTTTTACTCTCAAGGATAGCTATCTCTCATCCTTGGGCAAAGATACAAAAATTGGTATAGTTGTACACAATTTTCCCTCCGTGGTAAGATTGACAGACGATGTTTCAACAAAAATATATCCCAACGTTCCGAAGTAAAAGTAAGCCGAATTTCCTTATAAAAGGACAGAAAGGAAACTGAAATAAAATAAAATAAATTAGTATGTGACTACGGGAGTTACACATAAAAACCTAAAGGTTGTAGTTATTTCTAACACCCTGTAATAAATTTTCAGTATTTGTACATAGGAGACAAAGACAGAAAAGAGCAACCAGTAAACAGGACAGACAGGATGGTCAGTTAAATGTAGGTATGTAGCCATGTTATTGTAGTACAACGTGAACTATGGTTGTAAGTGACAGGTTGCGAACCGCGTCCAAAGAGTCCTCCAGTATTTAGTTATTATTTGCAGAAAATAAAATTTAGTGATTCCAGAATTCCCATTGCTACGGGATGGAGGAGAATTAGGAATTAGGAAGAGTGCTCATCATCTGTCAGGAGAAACAGAACCATGCTGTCTGTCTCTTGCTCCCTTTCCTAGAAAACAGAAACACTACGTGACCATAAATACAACAATAAACACAAGAACATTCAGACTTTCGCTTTCGAACTTTTTTCCTTTCATCACGTACTTACTTTGACTGTCCGCTCAGTTCATGCCAACTTTCTCTCTTTACATGTATGCACCCACACCCATGTGCATCATGTCATGTCTCTTTCTAAATATGCTTGCTAACCATAACTCTACCTATTTGCACACGTACAGGCACTTAAGTTACTATGTATCTTCGAATTAGCCGCTTACCTAATTAAAAGGATAAATAAATGCCTACCTAGTAGGTAATGTGGTACTTGCACGTGCAAATAGGCAACATATTGTTGCAAAACGCAATAAAAGTTTGTGGACATGCTTCCATCGCATCGTAAGCAAATGCAATAAAACACACTACACTATTGATGAGACACCGTAAATAAAATTCATCATCACGTCCCTTGCGTAATCACAACCTTACGTGTTTAAAATTGTTTTGCTTAATGCCTCAGACCAAAATGACCAGCAAAAGTCCTATGGTATAGCAAAGTAGCATTTAATAATTTGCAGTGTAGGTAACACAATTCTCAGAAAGACAAATTCATGGGGAAGTGGGGCGACATCGGATACTGAACAAAATATACTTATCATTTTATAAAATATAATTTTGAAAATATGAAAAATGCTACAATTTCCCATATGGGAAAATACAAACATGGGTATTAATGTAGAAACAATCATTTTACATACGATGCTTATTATTTGAATTCACATCGAGAAAACATCGTTTGGCTCGGGAAAATTATTCGCTTCCTTTCCCTACAAACTTTCAGTATAATACGAACAAATTACTTCGAGGGCTTAGTTACCTACTTATATCCAAAGTGCTTAACTCATTAAAGCTGTTCTACAGAATTTTCTATCCTAGCATCTTTTC
Organism: Tomocerus mixtus; assembly: GCA_034694165.1. Taxonomy (NCBI): domain Eukaryota; kingdom Metazoa; phylum Arthropoda; class Collembola; order Entomobryomorpha; family Tomoceridae; genus Tomocerus; species Tomocerus mixtus. Next base: position 5,379 of record JAQFYC010000518.1, read on the forward strand.
CCCCATTAGAACCATCAACAAAATATATATAACATAAATACAGTGCACTAACATACATAAGATTGAAAATATGTTTATATAAAGCTAGAAAAATAAATCTGTCAAAAATAAAAACGTTCTGGTTCGGTTGTTGCTTTGCAGAAAGAAAATGTCGATCTACTGATTACATATAAACGGAAGAAGGGAGACAGGCAACTTATATGCCTCATTCACTCTGCTGCATAAATTATTGTGCAGCTCATTTTTACACAACGTGATGTCCTATTCTTCCTGTGTTTTATTACGTAGATTCGCTCATTCAAAATAATTTAATGTCAAACTACTTTTCTAGTACGCATTGCAATTCTTAACAGCGACTATTCAAGTGCCTGCTTTCTTTGCAGAATTTTAGTCAATAAAATAAAAAAATTTCCGTTGTTAGTTTTCTTGTTGGTTACGTCAAATGGTATTATTATTTGTTCGCTTGCAAATTTGACTCCAATCTTTACAAAATTTTTGTAAATGGATTAAAATATTATTCCCTGTTTAAGTCAGGATTAAATAAGGGCAACCAACCTTTGAACAAAATAGGAACCTATCAGAAATTACGTATTCACTAGGAAAAGCTCATTTAAACAAAGTTATTAACGACTACACTCAGAAATGAAACAATAACTTTTGGGCAAATTCCATAAATATTAAGTACGCACCATCCTGCGAATTGTAACTAAATAATTAGCTTCTTGCCTTTTATATCCAGTATCTAGTACGTATGTTAATGCGAAAAGTGACGTCAAATGCTAAAGCAAAAAGACTATCTTTCTCTTTGATAAAGAAAAATGATTACGTAAGTAGGTAGTCAGTTATGGAATGGAGTAAAAACCACGGCTGCCCTAGGGGAATAATTTACCTATTTCAAGCAGGGAACTTCATAATTTATTCACATTGATATTATCCTACTGTTCTTCTTTTTCCTCAGTTTTAAATAACATTTTTCTTAGTTGAGAAGAGAGACGTAAGGTTCATTTATGTCTGTTACAGAGAAACTGTGGTTAATCATTTCTGTAAGGGTAATAAATTTCATTTTTATCACATTTATGCTACTAAAGTATTTCGAATTAAAAACATTGGGCAACCTTAGAAGAAATAAAGGGGAAGTCACAATGTAATATGATCTTGTCTATTGTTAATCTATGAACAGTTTACTAAATTGCTAAAATTTTGCTAATTTTAAATTATGATACTGGATTTATTTTGTAGTTAAATATTTACTTGTAAAGTGCCTCTGACTTGAGTAATATAATTGTCGGGAAAGTAAATATTACGCTACTGCAACGCATTTGTATTTTTATAAAAACTTTGTCAGTCCTTCCCAGACAAAGAGTAGAGCAAGAGCACTTAAAAAATTTGTTCAGTTAAAGGACTACTTAGAGCATTACCAAAGTGAAAGCAAGGAGTAACATAATGTCTACGGGATAGTCATAGTAAAAACGTATTATGTAAAGTCTGAATATCATTGTTGAAGCACATTGACGCAGTTGTAGTACGGGCGAGCAAGGGTGAGTAGATTAAGTGAGATCAGTGACTGCATATGCAGGCTACGGTCGTACCTCGTACGTAGAGAGGGTTTAAATAAAAACTTTCCAAGCAAAGCTCTCTTTGAAACTCGTCAGCAATGAAATTAAGTGCGGCTCATTTTTAGTAGAATGTAGACATAAGTACAAACAAGTGGAATAACTTAGGAAATTCTGAGAAAGAATGTTATCTGTTGTTCTGTAGCAGAGACTCGAGGCAAATTACATTTTTCTCGACATCATACTCACAAAGGTACACGAGAAGAATTCCTCAAAGGAATGCGAAAAGAAAAGGTTTCCCGAGAATTAAGCAAGTTTTCAAAATAGTACTACCTACGTATGTGCGGCTGTAGTAACAATTTGCTTGCTTGCTTACTGTTAGCATTCTACCTTCCTAACCTTAGAAAATTTAGAAATTGTATACTGTAACTACTAGAATAGATGCACAGTAGGATACAATAGTTTAGTAAGCAGTTATGTAGTTAGACCACTTTCCTTCTAAACCTTCCCACACACGTAGGTAGTGGGTACGGTATTTCTTCACATTAATGTACCTACGAATAGAATTTTGAAGGAGTGTGATGGCATCAGAACTAGCTGAATTTAAATTAATCAAAGTTACGTTGAAAACAGAAGAGACTTTATTTACACAGCATAGGAAACTGCTTTCCAGCCATCGTTTCCATTTACTAATAAACAAAGGAGACATTTTGGTTCCCACCGTCTATTCAAAATATATTTTCCAACAAATCATATTGCATATTGCCCGATTATATGGCATAGTAACAACCTTCAAGACATAATGTCACTTCAATTAATATTAAGCTTAAGCATATATATTTAAATTAAAAAATATATATTTTATACAATGTGTAAAACAAAGCACGAAACGTTTTCTCAGCTACACCTTTATTGAATCTGATAAATTAATAAATCGTATGCGTACGCACAAAATTGTTAATCACTTTATGTATATTCTAATCCCAATATACGAGCCATAATACTGCCATAATACAAATATATGTAGAATGATGTGCGTATCATTTGTTGAGAAATTACCACGTCTCACGTCTCCCTTCAATATACTAGATTTAGAAAATATACAAATGATATCAACTAGAAATAAATTATACTTATATGGCCAGAAAATTTGATTGGACATGGTCAGGCTGGGAAAAATATAATAAAATCTAAGAAAATACTAAATGTAATAAAAGGAGCAGTTGTAAGACATATGGAACAGCACAGTTCGTAAATTCACTAAAGCAAAAAACTATTCACTAGCGTATAAAGTACAGATAATACGTAGAATATGCAATAGAAAGTTAGTGTCGTCATAACTAGTGAGGTATCCATACCCATATGATTACACATATAATACGTTAACGGATCACAGCGGTAGTACAGTCATGTTTGGTTATGTAATGATTATTATGCATGTAAGAAAGAGTGTAACGATAATGAATTGTAACGTAATACATGTTAACATAAAAAGAAGGAGGTGAAATATCTTTTTTCAAGTCAAACCCTATACAAGATGGACAGTGAATAGTTCAAATGCCACAAGCTACATAGTCTATAACCTTATGTTCGAAATGCACACAATTTCTTACATAAAGCATTACATCCTATTTGTCGTTTTGTAAATGTTTTCTAGCCATCTAATATATATTGTATATATATTATATATATGTTTAAAGGGACCGGTTGTTTGCCTTAGAGGGCATAAAAAATAATATAAACTTCAGTAAACTGATATTCGACCGTGTCCCCAAAACTACAAAGAGAGAAGGAACTGGAGACAAGACAACTACAACTTCCTATAGTAGAAGCTTATCTTTACAAGTCTGGATCAGAATCTATTGAAATGACTTTATATTCCTGTTTGTCCTGCATTTTCTCGAATTCGATACAAGGTTCAATGAAATGCGACTTTATCTATTGGCAAAGGTAGACTAGACTTCCAACTTCAGATACCATCTATTTCTTTGTTGTCCTCCCTACATTAGCATTTGACAAGGAATTATAGTGGAGGCGGGGCTGGTCATGTTCCTGCTGTAATTGCAAAGTTTGGCTTGGTGATTTTCTTGTTTTCTTTCATGTATTAGGCAATTTATCAATTGAAAACGGAATAGAAACTCGATTTCCAAAATCTTCCAGCAGAAACGCAACATTTATTCAAAATATTTCTCAAAAAATATATGTCGACACAATAATCTTTATAGTCAACATCTTTTTATGCTCAAAATTCTGTCAAATCACTCAAAGCAAAATAAGCAGGATAAAATTGACATACTACAAACATTATTTTTGGGGTTCTGGTAAAATAAAAATTGTTTGCTCTATATTTTAAATGCTCCCGTATCGGGCCTGTAACAATATTGCATAATTTTCTAATTCCATAACCTACTTATTCCCTTGCAGTTGCTTTCGTGTGCAATCTATTAAGTTATTCTCGGCACAAAACTTTTTAATTACTATTACTGCCCAACTATTTAAAAAAAGATACAATTTCATTTTGCTATATTTTGTAATACGTATTGAGGTATTATTAAATATTTAACTTACAATGTAAACATTTCATTGCATTGTTTTTTTGCTTTGTTCTTATCGTTATAGATATGCTTTTCCACCAACACTAACAGTAAGTGGCAACCGATCTAGGAAGGAATACTTTATGAAGGAGCAGAATCTTTGAATGCTAACATTTTTAATATATTATGTACAATGTACCTATATGTACATATCGCATTCTTGTAAAACTGAGTTTCACCACAGCACCTAAAGTCGTATCGTTTTTCCATCCACTAACATTACATAACTCCGACAATATTCGGACACAGGTAGAATATTACATTTTACATTATAATAAGTAAGTATATCGTACCTGCATATTTGCCTGTCAAGAATTAAGTAGCCAAAAGGTGCAACACCCAGATAGTAGAACGGCATAGCAAAACAAAATTAAATATCACAAAAAAATATAGGTAAGTAGTGTTTCTTTTCAAAAAATTTGTCTGTCTGGCTAATGTCTATGTTTACATGTAGAAAAAATGTAAAGTGCCTACATCCTTTACTATGTCTACTTGTATATTATTTATTTATATTAGTGGACTCAGTATACAGGATACGTTAGCAAAATATCACACAATGTCAGTGTTATGTTTGCATGTTATGCTATAGGAGAAGCAATGTATGTCGCCGCTCAGCTTCTCCAGATTGTAAGCCATAAATAACATGGTGATTTCATTTCGCTGCCAAAAACAATAAGAAACCCTAGAAATATTGTTAATGCGCTCTATGCAATTTGTATTGTATACAAGCAACCAACTAGTTTTTCTATTCTTTTCTTCCAGATAAAAATCTTTTCTCCCAATTTGCTTTCTTTTTATGTATATTTTGTATAGCGAACATATTTATGCAGGCACAAATTTGGCCTACCTGACAGACTAAACTGATTTTCTCTAAGTTGTAACAGTTCCTCTCCTTGACTGGATTAAATGAAGATGCATGCATAAAAACATCGCATAAGTCACATAAAATTGCCGATACGGAAGTATGCAACTTCTTGGAAGACATAAATAAACATTGAGACATTTGGAGAACGCCAGGAGGAAAATTACCAACTTCACAATTTCTCAAAGATGTATACATACAACTAGATTTATAAACGAAAGGCGAATATTACTGTATTGTATTACATACATACTGTGTATGTTTATGCGTTTCTATGATTTGAGTAACTACCTATACAAGAAATGAGGAATACCTTTTCAAGATAAAAAATGGTACCACTAGGATCACAGTGTTTCATTATTTACTGCATACTGATAGCATGTACTATGTATAGCTACTATATTAGAATACATGTGGTGAAATGGGGAATGAAAGTGTGCCATTTAGTATTGTGGATAGAATAGACTACTAGGAATGAGTGGAGATAATATTTTCTGTTGGCATGTACACACACAAACACAAAGGACATCCAAAATCCAAAGAGAGTCCGGGAGAAGAAAGAGGAATGAAAACGAAAGGAGAAAATGCATATTTGTAGAAATGAAAAATGCTTAGATCACTCCATTGTATGGAAGAATGAAATCTAATAATAAACAGGGAGAGTGGAGAAAGGAATACCCGTTTTGATGTTGGTCGATTAGGTTGCCTTTCTGGTGGTTTAGTATACCACCAAGAATTCTCATCTCTCTTCCCATTGCACGGTGAAAGTGCTGTGGCTTTGCCGACTCTGTTTAGTGCACTTCGTATTGTGTGTTGTGTGTATTGTGTATGGATATGGAAGTGAAGTAAGCCGTGCCGTGGCATGGCCCGTACTGGTAAACCAAGTCAAACAGAAGAACCTTCCTGTCTATTCTGCGTGTCTACAGTCTACGTATAAATGTATGTACTATCTGTATGTAGGCTACATAATATTTAGGTACGTTACGTGAGTTGTGAGTACGAAAGTTATGTAGGTACGTAGCATGAAAATTCTTCCTTCTCCTCTATTATGAACATTCATAGTTGCTTTGCTACACATTATCCCACATCACACCACATACATAACACACATACTTACTACCCATTATGTACACCACGTACGATGTATATAGACATAAATAAATACTACGTAGTAGCTCCACATTAATACATTTCATACTATAATACTATACTTACTGAATAAAATCAGGTGTTCACTGCATGCTCACTATTATGCATAATACATTTTTACGCTTCCACAAATGTAGAGATAATACCAAAGAATGCATAACACTCCACATTATACTACATAATATAAAATACACACGAAAATAGATAGTCTACGTTGGTAGGTCTCGTCTAGACTAGATGTTGAATACCTTAATGTCTACTACATGTTACGTACGTATTTAGTGCATGTACTTTTATGGATAGCTATCTGTAGGTATATCTGCTACAGTAGCATAACATACACAGTAAAAATAGCAATATGAAATGTTTTCGCTTAAACTAACCAAGATTTCCATTTTGTTGTACTTACTTACATACGCAGTAGGAGTAAGCATAACATAAAACATAATTTGTATCGTGTGTGAAAGGGTGACAACAAGGAAAACAAGTGGAGGGAGAGACCAGACCAGAATTATATATAAACGGATTTAATATTATTATCCATGTTGCTATTTACTATGTAGTATAGTATTTACCAATATAGTGTACATACATTATTCAGCCGCTTTTTATATACTATGTCGAGAATTGTATCATATGAATATTCCTACAAGTAATGTGTTTCGAATTCAGTTTGTGTACACGTTTTAGTTGATAAAAGAAAGGAAAGTAGAGGAGGACAAGAAATAGGATGCGAGCCATGAGAGACAAGGCCAAGCCAAGGCAGGCCAGGCCAGGCCAAGAGGAGAAAAGGAAAATAAGAAGAGATATCAAAGAATAATATCGTGCTGTGATAATAGGAATAGGATACGATAAGGCATCGTGTGGCATCCCATGATATTCTGATAGACTTGGCCTCAACTTTCTCTCTTGTTTCGACTTGACTTTCCTATCTAGGCGAATTTCCTATACTTCATCTCTGCTTGCTTTCTCCAACATACTTATATCTGAAAACAGATATTGAAACTATTTACTTTTATTATATAGTATCTACTAGTAGTATATATCTTTGTATCTACAAATAAATAATATATACTTGTGTCTATTCTGTTTTTCTTTTCCACATAAATATGTATAGTTAGGTTAGCCACATAGATACTATTTCTAATATATTATACACACTTTGACGCTACATAATAATAATATCTTAAGCTATTAAAAACAATGTAAACATAGTTTAGATATAAAACCAGAAAACATGCGATATCTTGAACCTAGTAGTAATGTAATGCAGTCTGCGGGACTCTAACTCACTCTGATCGCCCTCAAGTTCAGCTCAAGACTATACTATATATTATCAATAGGACATGCAGACATACATAACTATTTGTAGTTTAGGTTACTGAGAAGATGAGCGAATATTTTTTATAAAAAGTAGATGGGAAGTAGGAAACCAGAGCACATTAGGAAAGAGCTACTACTAGTGCTACTAAAGATAGAGATGAATAAGTAGTGCACATAATAAATGTAATATAGTAGTTGTATACCTATATAGTAGTAATAGAAGTAGATTGCTCTATATAAATAGATGGAAGCTATAGATAGAGATCTGTAGGAGTGAGTGAGTGAGTGCTAAGGAAAGCTGGCTCGATTTGAAGCCAGTGGAGAAGAAGGGGGAACGTGAGTTCATTGGAAGATGAGTTGAACGGTTGAGTGAATTCAACAAATGCAAAGCAAGGAACCAGCTGCACTCTGGATGGGAAACAAACAATGAAGAAGAACTGATTGGGATTTTTCATAGCAGAAAATAGATTGGATGGAAACATGTACATGAAAATGTTTGTCAATCACATTCAAAAGGATGCCTCATTTTTAAAGATTTACTCGAGTGAGCGATTTGATGGGAAGTTGTGTGTTTGACTCTGTTTTTTAAAAGGATTCCACGGAGCTTCCACCAGAACAGCCAGCAGATGAATGTACAGATCGTGTAGCAACTTTCCTCATAATGTCAAACGGAACCTTTACCAAATGCTTTTCGAGCTCCTTCCTTTCCCGTCTTTCTCTCTCTGTCTCTGTCTCTACTCTCTTTTATGTTCTTAAGCTGAGGTAGAAAAACACCGTTACATATTTTACTTCTTATAGCAAATCTCTTCTGCGAACACTATCTCATTCCTTTGCTTTGCATTAAACTTATGTACCCACATTCACTTTATATAGTATCTAAAAGTATACAGTACAAGTCCAGTTGATATAACTATTACTGACATGGGTATTCTAACTCTAAGGCAAGGAAAAGCAGCAGCCATCAAAGCTATGACATTGCGTTCCCAACTTATATGTATATATCTGTATATATTTAGTATCCACATAGTAATACAGACTCTTCAAACTTCAGTACTACCTTAACTATTTGTACTTGCAGATATATAGCTAAGCAAAAGACGTAAATATTACATTTTCTCTGATCTGTTGTTGTGTTATATAATATTGCATAAATATATTTTACCTACCAACGTTATTTGTGTCCTAGACCTTTAAACTTTACGTTAGGTAGCTACCTATGCCTAAATATTTAATATATTTGGATACCCGCACACTTTATTCCTGTTATATTTATTTTGTAAGACGGAATAAGGTTAAAGTTTCCTAAGAAATGAAATTCGCATTTCATTTGCTAACCTAGTAAGTCGTTTCATCTACGTCTCCAGTTATGTTGCGTATGTGTTTGAAGAAATGGAAATCACTATTATAACATGGTTTGGTTTGGTTTAGTTGCTAGAAGAGAATAGGGATGTTAACTAACTTAATGTAAAGTAATGGAAGTATGGTTTGAAACCATAAAGAAGTAAATAACACACAGCTATTATCTACTTACTTTCAGGATAACTACCCTGGGATAAATTATTCCTCAACACTTGACAATGAACAATAATGGCTGATGTGATAGCATTTTGTGCGTATAGTGTATGTTTATAAAGTGGATATTACAGTGGAATTGCAAATTAATGGACTACTCCTTCCAATTGTATTTGAGATGGTTAGTTGGTAGTTTTAGTTTGAAAGTTGAAGGTTTAAACTTCAGCAGTAGTCAGGATTGCAGAAATAATTGAAAATGAAGTGAAACCTGAACACGGCTAAAGGATGTGGAAGAAACAATGAAAATTTGAAAATTTTGTAAATGAGAGGACAAATGGTTGGGTTGAGAAGGTAAGAGAAAGTTGGCATTACAGATATATGCTATAGTACGAGAATGAGGGCGGGAGTGGAATAGAATCTTGCATGTACTACGTATTAAATACTTACGTTAGGTCTAGGTCCTAGCAGCTCGACTACTTATAAGTAAGTAAGTGAATGGAGAAAGTGTCCAGGGAAAGTGGAAGGCTGAAGAGAGCGAAAGAAATTGAGAGTCATTGTGCAGGAAAGAGTTAGAGGAAACCAACGGAGACAGAGAGAGTCAGAGTGGAAGCAGGGCGGAAATGAAAGATGAAAGCGATAAGAAATTCTTACTTACATTAACTTTCCTCTCATCTCATCTACTGACTTCCAACGAACCTCAGACAGAAGAGACAGCCATGTACCTACTTCTACTCCTATCTTCTACAGTAGGTATTAACATTTATACACCTACATACATACTAGGTACTCACTCAGTATTACCTTTAAGCGATGTAGGAGATAGTTATTATATTAAATGTATAGACATCTACTTACTACTACCCAATACACTTTTACCACCTATGATTTTACTAACGATCACAGCAAAGTTCAAATACTACCGTTTAAATACCAAAGAGTCATTTCATTCCCATGTTCCACGAAGGAAGGGCCAGGGTATGCATTGAATAGCGAGCTGAGTTGTGGGCGACTCTCCGGGATTTGAAGAATTACACCAGCTGTAGATTTCTAGTCAAATTATTTTATTTTTTGGCATCGCTTAATTAGTAACGTATATTTAATTGAACTATTGATAAAATATTTAATTATTGGGACATATCAATTTTGGCTTGACTACATATATTAAAATAAATAAAAAAACATTTTTGTAATATGTGTAAAATATAAAATAGTAAGCATTTATACAGAGATATTTTATTATGACATGGCTATATTCACTAACTAACACGAAATTCATATAATGTTACAGTTATTGTAAACTTTGAGCTGTAAATACAATTACGAACGGGTGAAATGGTGTGAGAGGAAATTGGAGAGCGGATTAAGTGACTTAATGTTAATTGCATTTTTGAGGAGGCTAGCAAGCAAAATTAGGTATGTGGTGTAGATGGAAGGCTCAGGACATGCATGTTTTGAATATGTACTTAAGTGTAAGTACCTATATAAAGGATGGAACCGGCTCTCTTTCGACGTGACATTATGACACATTGGATTTTCTCTATAGGTAAAGAAAATATTGGAACCCGGAAATTAAATTAAAATAAATTTATTCCAGAATATTATTGAAGGCTCAAATTACATCTTGAACACATTATTGTTAAAGAAATGATGTTTTCGGGTGCCAAAAGTGGGATCCACTATGAATGTGAAATAAGTAAGTAGTAGGTAGCTTGAATAGCTACGTATGTGCATAATATTAAGAGATAACAAGACGGGGAGAGAGGTCTGGTCTATCTAACGTATGTGGTTTGCTTTGCAGACTTTTCACCTAGATAGATATATAGCTATATTACTATGTACTTAAGAATCTGTGAATCACATAATATAGGGTGGGATGCTGATGCTGTGCTTTGCTGTGTGAAAGTCATATATTTGTAGGTAGATATATAAGAATACGTAACGTAATAGTATTACTGTAAGTACCTTCTAGTGTAACGTAAGTATTAAAGAATTTCTCGCTGGGGAATTTAGCGTTGAGATTTCGGAGAACGATTTTCTTTTTCTGGGCTATTCCCGTTGGTCAATGGCACGGGAATAAAGAAATCACAGCGGGAGCAGTAAAACTAATGCGACAATGTGAAGGACTGTCAGACTTGATGGTGGAATATGGAATTGGAGAAAAATTCTGTGATCGGACTCTCTCAGTTCCTACTTCCTACTCTTACCCTTTAGTTCCCGAATGAAGGGTTTAAGAATGAAGAAAGAGCATAATCGGCTTATTACTTTCTCAGAATGGCTATCATTCCCCCGACTTTCTATTGCGTTTCCTATCGATTCTAAATATATTCTGTATATGTAGACATATCCTTTCTTCCTTGGACAGAAGTGAGTTGCTTTGCATTTGCAAAGCAAACTAGCAAGTAGGTTAGAGGTTAGCCATTCCATTTCTCCCTTCATACTTTTTTATATACAATTTTTTTTGCAAGACTATTATATTATACGTCGATCCTTGCTTTCAATTTACCTCTTCATTTCGACGTTATGGAAAATGCTGGTTGGCAGGCTATTGCACGAAAGGGAAGGAATCTGCGTACTTAACTTCAGACTTCCTTGAATATAAATAGTGAAGAAGTGGACGACCGATTTCGATTGCAAGCAATCACGTTGAGTGTTGTGGATTTTCAACTCTCTTGTCTTTCAGTATAAATTGTACGTAAACTGTAGACTGTAGCGCGCCTACTTCGTACACCACACACAACACTCTCCACGGCCCGAGTCAGAAATGAGCCAACAACATCACCTTTTAACTAGACATCGTCATCTTTGTAGATAGGCAAGATGCAAATGTAAATGATTTTTATGCAGTCACCGGAATCCTTTCCAATCAAAAAAGTCCGTAGTCTCAATCAAGTTTCATGTCCAGAAAAATTTAATCAGCAATACATTTCGCATAGGGCATCATCAGGTACCAGATTCTCAACTACGTAGCAAAATTGCGATATCGCAATTAGTACGTGTTGCTAGGAATTTTGAATTTTAATTTTCTTAGCAACCGGTACAAATTGCGATATCGCAATTTTGCTACGTAGTTGAGAATCTGGTACCAGGCTGTTTATATTATGAGGTGGACATTTTTAGGTATTAAATTATTGTTTCTTAGGAATAATAACAATAAACTGTCACATTGTTGTTGACAGTAAGTAAATTGCAGATTGAAGAGGGAAAAATAATTGAATATGAATTACAGAATATGAATATTGTAAAAATACTAGAGAGTAAGTAAAAGCATAATAGGTACTGGAAATGAGTAGGTACTATGTATTAGGTAGTGTTAGTACTTACGAAAGTAGATAGGTACATAGCCAAGTACGCAATAGGAGTAATATAATATAATATAATACCAGTGCTTAAGTAAGTCATATTAGTTATGTACGTATATAGTATATCTGTTTAGGTATAATCATGTCATAATAAAATACTAATATATGAGTTGTGTATAGTATATAATGTAAGTAATATAAAGAGTAGGGGTAAGGACAGGGACTGTAGGGAGATAGGCTAAGGCTGCTCTCTCGCTCACGGATGGCACGTAATAGCGCAGGCAGCCTACTTCGTCCCCTTTTTTCAACGTCTAACAAAAAATTATGATTTTAAGGCGAGTTGAGAAAGACTGTGTAATCCTCTAAGGAGAAAGCTGTGCACGAATGCAAATTTATCTTCTCAAACTCTTGGATTTTCCATGTGGCTGTACATTTAGTCTATATTCATATAGAGATATACAGGGTGACCGGAAAATAAACGTTGCAATTCAGTTTTTGTCCAGGAAGTGAAAGTTCGCCGTGATGTGAGTACATAAAAATAATGCATAGGTATTTAGCTTTCGAACGATGAAGCATACTTATATTTTATTAACCATTTTTTACGAAACATCACAGTTTCAACAGAGACACTTTTTACATCTTTTAAAATCGATCCAGAAACATGACCACATATAATTTTCACCCTCATTAACTTGAAAACCACAAAAGGTACAGTAACGAGGACCACAGATTTTATAAGATGTAAAAAGTGTCTCTGATTTTTTTGTTGTTTTTATTTTCCGGTCACCCTGTACATCCATTCTGCATACATACGTACATACATACTGTACAGTAAGAGAAAGTATGTACTTATATGAAAGTAAGGAAAGTCAAGTCAGGGCAAAGCAGCTACCTCTTCAAACTCAAACTTACTGAGACTTTGTTCCTGGAAGAAGTCATTTCTTATTTGTATACTATGCATGGGGCCTATGCCTTCATCTAGTAACAGCACTACTTCCTTTATAGCCCCAGTAAGTACATAGTACGTATGTAAAATGCAAGTTGTGTGCCAACTGCTGGGCTATCTCAATCTACTTGTACGTAAATATCTACCTAATGTAATGGCATAGCATTTTAATATTGAATATATACTTACACTCGCATTCTGTGCACAGATGCATCTATAATCTGGAGTTCTACTCCAACCATCTAAATAGATATGTTTATTACTCTAGGTTTTGTGCGTGATATACATGTGTTACCTTTAGTAGTGCAACAAAATGTACTTCCTACATTTTATCCCCAACTGCATTTATAACTATGTACATGGTTACAGATGCCAAAATTAGTTTTTGAAATTTAGAAAACATTCCTATCATACTTGTCTATTCTAAATGTACGCGAATTACACCAGTAATTCATATTTGTATAAACTTTCCCAAGTTTTCAAATTATTTGCTTTTTATATCCCTTTGTATCAATTTTAACGTTACATAATGTTATATACTTCTTATTTTGCTACACAAATGTTTTATCCAGAGAAAATATTAGTTAATTTATTCTGAATATGCTCAGAATAAAAAATTAGAACGCACATGCCTTCAAAAAATGACTACTACAAATATATTTAGATGCAATAGAAGGTAGGATGATGAAAAAAGGAGGGAAAGTAGGTAGGTAGTTCTAGTGGTTTGTGTTTGAGTAGGTAGATATGACAGTATGGATCTAAATACTTAGAAAAGTAGGTATCTCCATATTTTTGAGGTAGCTGAGTTTGCTAAGGCATAAGTGGCATGTCATGTCTGGCACCATCCTGAAATCTATGTGTTTAGGAAACTGTAGTGCTGCTGGAGCAATGGTAGCACCTCTACTTTCTGTTTAGTCCTCAAGAACAGTTATTTACCATAGGCTAAGGCAGGCAACTACATATATTCGCAGATGTAACCTAATACCATTTCTACACATGCATACACACACGTCGAAACAGTAAGTGTAAAAGGAAAAAGGAATCATCATGGAGAATTTTATAAAAATGAAGCCATGCAGACCAGACCAGGCCAGACCAGCCCAGGACACATGCTGTGCACCTTCAACATTCAACTCCCAACCAAGCATTTTTCTCCATATCCTAACATTTGGTGTAGTTTATTTGAATGTTTGCACAACTAGCCCATCCTGTAATGTAAGTATGTATGTGTTTCATCTATCTCTATCAATCTATCGAAGATTGCCATGCAGACTAAAGTAGAGTCCTAGAGTAGTGCAGCAGAAGAAAAAGTTTTCTCCTCCTCTATATAAATAAATATGAATGTCGTAGCAATACCTGTTTTTCTGTAGATTGTAGATAGTAGATAGTCTTACCTACTATAAAAATCATTCTGCTCCACTTTAGTTTGACCTGTCTTCTCTTGGTTTCTTTTTCGTGTGAGTCTCTCTTTTACTTTACTTTCTTTCCTTCGTACATTTGGTCTGGCTCAGACACTTTTACTCTTCCTCTTGATCTATCATTGCATCCCCCAAGGTATAACTACATACTACAAATATAGTGTAATGCACTATCTCTGCAGTTAGACTTAAATAGGGAGGAAGCCATATGCATTTAGAAAGTACCAAAAAGATATGCATGTTATGTATGTGAATGGTGGAGAGAGATTGAACGGAGCGAGTATTGCATTGCTTTTTTCAAATGTGTTTTCCTCGATCACTTATATTGCCGTGAACGGTTCCTTTCCAACACAAGTCAACATTTCAAGTCAAAATGTCACACATCCACTTCACCTATAAGGAAGCCCTAAGTCAGAATGGCGTTACGACCAACACCAGACAACAAGTCGTACCGAAGATTTTTATCTCACTTTCCATATTCTATTGCTTTGCATTCCATTCCATAGACCAACAACCATAACAGACACACTCGCTTGTCATTGCATTGGCTTGTCTTGACTCATCTTGATATTTTCTACTCGTTTACTTTCACCTAAAATCTGAATACATACCCTTATGTAAATCCTTACTCAAAATATATCTACCATTCCTTTTGCAACCACACACGCACATTTTTGCACACTCTAATGTAATTTGCAATGACAGTGTTTATGGTGACCACCGACCAAGAGAAAGACCAACACTCACTTTCGTACAAGTATGCACAAGAAATACATTATTACAGTGTGTGGTCACTCCGAACCAGAGCCAAACCGTTAAATACGTAAACTCACTGGAAAAATATTTACTTATCCTGTCAGAAGACAAGGGTTTGAGAAGTCAAAGAGCGAACAAAGAAACGTGAATTGCAGCAGCAAGCACATTTTACCCGAAAGATTTTATTTGCAAACTTTAGCGGCCATGTCCTTTCTGTCCATCAAAACGTCCACTAACAGACGGTGACTAGCATACAACTTTTCACATAGTGTATGCTTACCTAAGCAGGACTAAAAGTTATTGCAATGAATTTTTTAAATTGTTCTCTCTCAAAAAGTTCAACAGTGTCTGCCTTTTTTCTTAAGTGATGACATGACTTTTTCCTTCACAAAGAGTACAACAAACACCAATATTACATCACTACCAAAAACAAATGTACCACTAATAAGTAACAGGACAGCAGCACTACTCGTACATAGGATTGTCAGAGGTACACAATAGCTCAAAATAGTTGTAGAAATAGTTGTAAAGTAATAAATTGATCTGAACAGAAAATAAGTATTAAAATTATAAATAAGTCCCCGTCGCTGATCTATATTTTGTTTGGCCTAAATTTTACTTTTTTGAGGTTATAGCATGATTGCCACATTATATGTAAAAAGCCTGCACACAATTTGACAGTACATCAATCAAATGAAATTATTTAATTCTCTAATCGATACAGTCTCCAAAATTATAAGTATCTACCTCACAAACACTCTTGGAATCAATTTGAGTATACATTATTGATGACTTGACTAGTTTTTTGAATATGTACCGAAAAGTTTAAGTATTGCGTATCTACTACTGCGATGGTGATGAAAAGAAAAGATTTCGTTGGTACAAATCGCATGTATTCTTCTAATTATGCCTAGTATTTATATTCAGAAACTAATGATGAGGTTGGAGTATCTACTATATATCTACGATACCCATGGATGCCTCCCTGCAACCTACTTACCACCTTATTACTATTACCTTTCTTTTACTTATATAAAAATAGTAAGTAATATGCAGGTAAATCATTAAGGGGAGAAAGTAGAGCTCTTTGCCATGCAACAGTTTGACTAGTAGTAAATTTCATTCTCTCTGTACTACAAATAATGTTAGCTATATGTACTGATGAAGCAGGCTTTTGCAATGGAGCAGGAGAAGAAAGTGAGCGACTGACTTGAGCCACAATCAGCTCACTCAATCATAGTCAGTTAAGTTGAGTTCAGCTATTCCATTATATTCCGTCCGACTCGACTCCCTTCTGTCTCACTTGCTTTGCATACCTTAATAACGGTGCATAGATCTCTATGTACATACTATACATATTCTACTACCTACCTATCTAAGGTGACCAGAAGCCCCAATTTCAATGAAAATGATCCACTTCTGGGAATATATAGATAATTTGAAGTAAATACTTAATATATCAAAATGGTATCTCTAAGAATAAATACCGACCGTCTTCTGTAAAAAAAATTGTTATTCTACATAGTTTACACTAAAGATCAGCTATTTAATTTGCAGGGTTGTTACCAATTGAAATAATTCACTGTAAATTATTAAATAATTTTATTAGTGATTAAATAAGTTGAATAATTGTTGAATTGATTAGTATTAGTAGAAAAAACTAATTGTTAGCTATGAATACTGATAAAGGATAAAATGTTTTTAAATATCTAGTCTAGGTTGATTGGTCTCCTGCTAGATTTACTAGGTGAGGTAGTCTTTATTGAGATAATGCTTTACAGTACATAGTAGGGGATGTATCAGATATGTCATGTTAGATAGGCACACCTGAATACGTCCATATTCTATAGAGTCTGACAGAAGTGAATTCGGCTCGACTCCCACTGTCAGTTTTCAGTGTTAATGCCGTTGCCTGCACTTACTACCTTTGTCTACTCTACTACCCACTAACTACATCTAACTTGCAAATCACTTTGTGAAATTCGTTCAAACTCTATTAACTTGCTTAGGTTGAAACAATCGTAAAAGCCAGTATTGCCGTTGTTTTAAACGATTCCATTTTCTTGGCTCCCTCCATCCTTCGCTTTTGCGAGAGAGTAGGAGCTAGTAGCTACTATCTACTCTAATAGTGTGTAGTAGTAGGTGGTACAGTAGTAGCTGAGAATTATATGTAACTAGCAGAGCCATGTCTCAAGTCTCAAGCATATCGATTTTCTTAGAGAATGTTTCCTTCTTTTTCATACTTCTTTAGTCACAGTCACATCCATTACCCATTCTTCTGTCTATAGTGCACTCTTGTAACGAATGCATAGTAAAAGAGCAAACAGTCAGTCCGTCCTCTCGTCTCCTAAAGCAGTAATAGTTCTTAGATATTCTTAGTTCTGCAGACGCTTAGCCTTTTTTGTATTGGTTATATAAAAAACCGTAAGGTTATATAGTTAAAGTAAATAGTGGTCCATTCCTTAGCAGTCAAATAATGGATAGCGAAGAGAAAGACGGTATACCAGGCACTTGCACAATGAATGTAGCATTTTATTTACACACGAAGACTTTCCCTATTTCCAATTCTTGAGAGACAGAGGAGCAATAGTATTTAATTCCAACCAGGAGTCATGACAGATCGTAACAGTTTCAATGGAAAATAAAAGCAGGACAAACTGTGCTTCCAAAACTTTAGCACCATTGTGACAAATCCTCGATTGGATTTATACGTAGCAGCCAACTTAGCATAAATGGCAAACAAAACGCCATTGCATAGAAAACTTCCCAGCGATCAACAAATTACCACTATATCTCTAGCAATTTATTGTTATTAGAGTATTTGTAAAACTGTCGAATGATTTAATTATCCAACATACTACGTATTTATTCCGACAGGGTGAGACATATTCTAATCTGATTTTAGTACATGTGTGTAGGTATTTTTATTTCCCACTATTGATTAAAATGCCTTCCCTAAATGCACAAAATTAACGCACCTAAGATTAAGATACTTACCTTGTAAGTATATGTGAATCATTAGCTAACGATGAAAATTTTCAGCAAATTAGTAATCGAAAATGAAACTCAATATTTTAACATTTGTAGCTTTATGATGAAATATCTTAAATGTACAAATAACCAAGTATGGCTGTAATTATAACTAAGTTTTTCAAACAGTGGAAACTAACACAAACTGATATATAATGCCATAACAATATTTCATAAATGACAAATAATTTTAATAATTTTAATGTAATGTTTAACTTGAAACATATATTGGGCGGGTGGGCGGCTTAATAAATCATCATTCACACAAAATGCATTCCCTACTACTTATTTACTATATTTAGTTGCATATTATGACTTGTATTTTCTAAAATATAAGTATGCAGCATGTAATGTTTTCCTTATCTTTTTAGTGAGAATGACAGTTGGTGGAATGATGGCAGTGCAGTGGTAAAATCATGGAATTGTTATTATAATTCCTCAAATCTTATTGAGTAAAATGTATTCTTCGTCGCCCAAATGTTTCAGATACAGTATAGCATGTTTACACATAAATGTAGTAGGTGTATATATTTAATGTAAATAGGAGTAAAATATAGTGAGCACTATGGTTAAGGGAGGGAGAAAAGTCGGAAAATCTAGGTACATAAAATAGACAATTCCTCCATCTCAATTCTGTCTCTGGTTTGGTGAGCTCTGCTAGCAGAGAATGGGAATAGTAAATCAGCTCATTGTTTGCTTACCAAGACTATGACATTTTATCATGTTGAGAGGGAAAAGATTGGATAGAACACATGCCAACCAAATCCAAACAGAGTAGGTAATACAATAATGCAACGGGTTTGATTTGGAATGCGAAAACCAAAAACTGTGTAGTAAGTAAACTGAAGCTAAACTCCTGGAGAGAAAGGAAGAGAAAGGAAAGTCTCATCCGAGGAATAGGAGTAGTCAGAAATTTAGAAAGTAACAATGCCATCACGAATTGAGCAAAGTAAGGTTGGAACATGGGAATGAAAGCAACGAAACACCTCCATCGCCTATATTAAATATATTTATACAGATATAAAGCTATGAGAGACTGGTTCTGTGTCGGGTCGTACTGTATTGTATGTCTATTTTATAGGGAACCATTTATGTCATCAATTACTAACATCAATACAATACCTACTCTAACTATTACTGGGAAAGTCAGTTGCATTCTCCCGTTTCATAGTCGATAATATTCTCATCGTAGTCATCCGCTCGTTGCGTTTTGCTTGGTTCTTTGGTCAGTTGGCCTTTGGATCGTAGCTGAACTGAACTGAACTCAATCCAACACAACGCTCAACAACTTACAGTCTTCCCTTCCCTCTTCAGCTTCACTACAAACTCAATCGACGATGTGACGGTGACGGTGAACGGAAAGTGTCAAAATCAGCTCCAAGGCGAACAGGGCACGTCCTGTCATGTAATGTACTCTAAAAGCTAATGCAGATCTCAGCAAATGGCTTTACACAAACAGCCATACACACTTATATAGGTCGTTCCCTTTTACTTCCTCACTATTTCACCTCTATAATATCATATTCAGCTGTTCAGCAAGCCCCACACTATTATTTACAGCATTATCCTTCCATCCATTTATGTCGTCCCGTCTATCTAATATATAATAATAAATGTACGTCACAATGTAGATCAGCTTTCTTCCGTGGGGAATCCGACCAGATAGCTTACTCTATCGCATGTCTGTCGATACTAACCACAAACTCACACAGTCCTGACACACATTTCCCTAAAAAATTAACACAAATCTAAAAAATCCTTTCACAAAACCCAAGTACCAATAAAATCCATCATATACATTTGATACGTAATTGGAAAGTTTGCTGGAAAATAGTCAAACTGCCAAACCTACTTATACGACACACGTTCCATGATCGAATCCCCATTTGCCAAAAAACGTCGTGCTGTCATATATCATTTCTTTCTGCTCAGGGTACCATCATACTGTACTCAAGGACTAACGAACTCTGTGATTTTCGTTATGGGAAACGGGAAAACACGGCCCCTGATGAAGGTGTAATTATCCGATCACCAGTTTCTCACGCTTTACTTTTACTAAACGCCCCATTACACTATTCCTATTTATTTATTTATTTTCGAATACAGTATATACGAACACTCCAACTTATTATACTGTAACTGCATTGCTACCAAAAATATAATCATATTATCTAAACTAATTACGAAATGTTGTGGTTACCTTAGTTAATAATTACTCTCAGTCATTGTAAAATCTAGTTTTATTACAATATTTCTGATAAAGGATAATATTGATGCAAAAAATGAATGGTCTACTCCATTTTCCAATCCACCGTCCAATAACGACTTTTTCGTCAGAGGCAATACATTAGCATTTTTGGAGCAAGGATTTAGCATTGTGGCATTTCTACTCAAACTATATTCTCCTTAACCTAATTTTTAGCTACATGGAACCAATTGACATGTAATTATCCCACAAAGTAATATTTTTTGACAAGGAAAGCCAGAAGCAGTGAACTGGTTGTCCTTAAGGAAAGATAAACTTTGAGTAACTTAACAGTGAAGAATGAGAAAAGCCGGGGACGGAAGTGAAGCCGAAAGTAAGTAAGGAAACCCAAGAGAGAATATTAAGTTTGACATTTCATATTTAGTTTGTCTGCAGTTGCTCTATGTCAACAATACTCATTTGAAAAATAGCTCTGCTACAGTTTATTTAATAATGTAAGAAAATGGTAACTCTACTGAAGTTTGAGTTTTGTTTCAACGGTGAAGTTTAATAACTTACGGTATCTAGCTAAGTAAGTAGAAAAGGAAGGATATATCTGACAATTATTAAGGTGGAAGCTCGCTATATAATCTCAGCGAAATCATAAAGGTGTTTTTCTTCTGCTCATATTAAAACAACTCAAATATTAAGACTCTACCCACTATGTATTTTATGTACATAATAAATATTTGAATAGTTCATATACCTACCACATGTTAAATTAGTTACATCATATACTTAGGTCTACACAATTTGCATACTGCTTCTTGTATCCAGTAATTTGATTACCTAGAATTTTTATATGGGCGACTGTAAAAAGTTAAATACCATGAGGTACTTATATTACAGATAGAATACAGTCTGTATCTTAGCGTGAATTAAAAAACTGAGGCAGGATCAGCATTTTCACAATATATCAAATTGCCTTAAAAATTAAAATTTTGCAACATTTTTGCAAATTTTGAAATCTAATGTAGTTTTTATCACAGAGTAATGCATTTGCAGCGTGTACTAACAGTAGTTGAGCCTCAATTTTAATAAATCTGGAAACCTATCCAAGGAAAATAAAATTTCATTGTAAACTGGGACAACTATAAT
The DNA here is from genome assembly GCA_034694165.1 of Tomocerus mixtus. NCBI lineage: Eukaryota > Metazoa > Arthropoda > Collembola > Entomobryomorpha > Tomoceridae > Tomocerus > Tomocerus mixtus. Next base: position 27,164 of record JAQFYC010000518.1, read on the forward strand.
ATACCGCATGTAAAGATTTGATGTAAATCGCATGATAAACACGGTTGTTAGGTAGATAAATACGCTAGGCGCCTATATTATGTGTTCATAAGCTAATTACTACCGAAATGGAGGAAAGAATAAATAATAGTAATGCGTAGTAGAAAAACGTAAGGAGGAAAGAATTGAAGAAGTATATCAGTATATAGGTATGTAATGTAATAATACGGTTGACTGCCTGGGAGCAATTGTACATTCACATCACAGTGCGTAGTTGTAGCTGACGTGAGTTTAGGTAGCCTTACTGCAGGTACATAGATAAATACATAATATAGCTGTGATGTTCCAAATGCCCTGGCTATACTGCATTAAGGATATTACGCTAGCCTTATCTTACAAGTTGCTACATTATTACTTTTATTAGGAAAGAAATTAAAAAGAAGCATACACAAGGACTCACTAACTGATGGCTAACAATAAGTGAAAGTAGACTGACTAAAATAGTTAGAAGAAAAACTGAATAAGCAGAAGGCTTAGAGATGAGAGAGGGAAACTAAACAAAACTAACTTGCTCTCTCTATCCTACTTATAATAGTTCATAGGTTCATAGTACAAGTTATAAAAACTTCATATACATATACATAAATATTGAGAAGCTTTTACCTAATATAGTAAACTATATATCCTACCCTACTCTACTTACTACAACTAGGCTAGGGATATACATACATAGTATAGTGAGTGATACTATAAGAAAAAAGAAAGTACGTAGACGAAAAAGATAGTAGATTAAGAAGTTTTCTGTGATAGTTCCTAGGATTGGATGGGAATGAAGTAGAATAGAAAAGAGAAACGTAGTACATAGTGTAAGTGTGCTAGAGAGAGAGAGCTGAGTGAGCGAAAGCCCAGGGAGAAATGAGATGAGACTGATCAAGAGACAATGGGAGCAGAAACAGAGTTAAAGGAAGGAACCTTTACTTTTTGGAGTAGCCAAGCCACCCCATCATTCCTCGCCTTGCCTTAGCTTTTTCAGACTTACTCAGCTTACTAGCAGTATTACATAAGTAGTAAGTACGTAGGAAGTAGGAACCCAACCTACGTAAGTAAGAGCAGGATCTTTGCAATGCATTACACCTATAGTTCAACTTTCAAAGCAAAACTCTAAAATGGAGTGAGGTGAATGAAAACTTAAGTTTTACAGATAGCTCAACCCAGTCAGTTTAGTTAGTTCAGTTCGTTCGGCTCTGAGCTAAGATCTTGCTTGCTTCTTATTATTAAAGGAAAAATTCGACAGCGAGGAATAAGGACTACCAGCCTCTATCCTATACACTTTATGTTGTACTTTACACACACATTCTGCTATATAATATTATGCTTTCTTATATTTACTTACTACTACTTAAGTAACTATTATATTATATCATAGCCTTGGGATTACCCATATATTTCGTAGCACAAATTTTTCTGATCCTCCTCTCCCTGTGTAGCGCAAAATGGGCCTTTCTTCACGCATTAAGTGCTCACACCTTATGCGCTTTCAATATTGCCCATAATTTATGTACACAGTTCGTACAATAGTATTACAATAAGGTAGACTTCATAATTATTCAATTATGAATGTCAATTAGTATAGTATTGAAGTATATATATTTACTTATATACAATAGTTGACTGAATGTAGAGCCCACTCGTAGCACATTCTGTGAGTATTCCGTCCACGCTTAATACAAGTACCTAATATAGTGGAATTATAGCTACATAGAATTGAAAATACGTATAAGAGCCAAGACAGACAGAACAGAGAGTCTTCTCTTCCAATGTTCTTTCACTCACGAGGTCCCTTCTACTTTCTCTTCTTCTGATCACATACAACAGCCTGACACTAGACAGGCAGAATTCTTGAGGATCCCATTCGTACTATTGTACACACAGCGTAGCAGTATTGTGAATGATCACCTAGAATAGAAACTAAGAATAAGCACTCTCCTCTTTTCTGTAAATAAGTAGAATGAAGTACTAACACTAACAAACTAACAACCAAGTCAAATACCAGTAGGTTGCTTTGTTAGCCCTGTCCTACCAGTAGCTATTTAGCTAGCGACTTATAGTAAATAATACCAGCACTACGTACCAGTATCCGTGTAGCTAAGACTTAGTTAAAAGACAAACAAACTTTCCAGTAGGTTCTGGATGATGTGATTCTTCCTTACTTGCCTTTACTGCCTGGCTGTCTGTCAGCAGAAGAAAGTGGAGACCCATCTGTACTTTCACCGAAAACAGTTCAGATACTTAATTGTATAAAAAACATTCCTAAAGAACAACGTATAGGCACATTAGAGTAAACAACGCAATAAACCTGCATTACATATTTACTGCCGAACCTATATAATACAGCGTCTAAATATATTTCCACCAAACTGTTATATTAATAGTATTCCACATACTAAAACTCAGACCCTTACATTTAAATAGAAAAATAACTGTTACTTCTAGATAGAATATATAATTTTAGATACGCTGCATACAAGATGCTTATTACCTACCTGCATATGTCCTACATCTGTATACTTACTTTTAAATAAATGCAGATAATTCTAAACTGATATCAAAGTTAGCATGATTGGTGTATTACATATTATAACGTATAACCTATACAGCGATATGAAATCGCTGTCAAATGTAAAATTGACTTTGAAAAACTAAAAACACATTCGTAGTCTAAAAAATTGAGGAATGGTGTAATAAATAAAATGGACGTCACCACCTGTCGTATGTTGGTTAATGTGGATAGGAATCTCCACCTTTTTCTTGTTTAGTAATGTTCCATGTTTTAAGGACCACATCTTGAAATCAGTTATTGCTAGCTTGAGGTATTCGATTTATTTGGAGGTTTTTATGTGGGGGTAATGTTTCACGGTTATTTATGATTTTAACATTCTGAAAAATTGATGCAACATATGGTCTCACTTATGTTCTCTATTTTCGGCTTTGGGTCTTTACACCCAATATTTTCTTTTCCTATTAAATTGCATTTGAGTTAAGGAATAGTGTGTTATATTATACAAAGCGATAGGAATCTATTTGTGGACTGGGACATCATACCTAAGGACCACGAGTCGTATTTCAATAATGAGTTACTGAATTATAGTTAACTGCCTAGTATATCAAATAAACCCAACTTCAACTATGTATTTATTCCAGATGTCACCTGTTAGATCTATTTTTAAAAACGTTCCTAACATAACTGTAGGCACCAATGTCATATATATTTATTTATATAAGAAACCTACTACACTGAAGACGAAATATTAGTATAGTTAAAATGTTCTGTAAATAGCAAATAGAGAAGGCGCTGCGGAAATTCGTTGTAAGGAAGAGTAACTACGTATGAAAATAAAGCGCTAAGTAAGTATGAAGGGCTAAAGCGAGGTCGAAAGCGAGTCTAGCTGAAGGAATGGAGCATTCCAGCACGTCCTTTTGAATTGCGAAACGAGAATAAAATGCGAAAATAAAAGAAGAAAACAATTGTGGCTTTATAGGAGTGGAGAGTGGAGTGAAGTCAGGATAGAGTTGGATCTAACCCAGCCAGAGACTCAGCTCTCTCTACAAATATAAGTAGCCGTGCTGTAGTATGTAGTGTACAGAGAGTAAAAGAATATTGGATAGCATGGGAGAATGCAGCCAAGCTCCTCGTTTTTTCACTTAATTTTTACAGAGAAAAAACTCCGAGTATTCAAAGGAAGAAAGAGAATATAGACTACAGATACAGATAGAATAGGAATCAGGATGTCTACGTATGTATATATCCCTTTTTTTGAAAAAAGTTCATAGAAATGAATGCAATGTACTAGAATAGTATGTGTTAAAGTTGCTGACTATGTTGTGTTATACTATAATAGTGTTTATATCCGTATGTATAGACTCTGAGGCATAGAAGAGCTGAAATGAGACTTTGAGTTAAGTTGAGCACATGGCAATGCGAGGGAAGGCGAAGATGGGAAAGAAGAAGAGACGAATGAGATAGGACATAGCAAGCACAGTGTTCCATTTCTCCCATTCATTCCGTACTGGGAGAAATGGGAGAATTTCTGCCATTTGCTCTATAGATAATATTTATGTACGTTAACACTGTATGTAGTGTACTGATTTATATTTATTTTCCTAATGTAAGTGCATTTCTCCCATCTAACACTGTACTGTACTCGTCTGAGAGGGAGCAAACGTACTCCACTCCACTCTTCTCTAGTCTAGGGAAGTCAACCGGGCGTGGAAGAAGATTAAAAATGACAACACAAAATAACAGAACAAGAAGAGAAGATTCCGGAAAAGGAAAACCAGCTTGACCATGAAGTGAAAGAAGCTTGCCTTGCTCATTGTTAGCTTAAGATGGAAAGGCAATGGCAACTATGTATCTTCCCTTTTGCGTATTGTCCCGACCGTCTTCCTAATAATATCCTCTTTTCAATGTAAATATAATATACGTGTTCCTCCATTTGGTTGGCAATATCAGCTAAAGATATATGATGCTTTGAAGAGGCACTAAAGTAATCCTTTATCCTATATCCTCATATACAAATACCTTTATCCTATATCCTCATATACAAATAAGTAGTCATACAATATATTTGCACTATGCCACAGCATAACTCTAACTCTAACCCAACTAAACTCACTTTCACACATAATCCGCGAACATAACATTGATCAATCCGTGAAAATATTATAACTTAAAAAAATAAACCATTTTAAAGGATATAAAAATTGCGAAACTATAACTTAGGATACTGCTAGACTTATTTTTATACCACTGTATTGAATTCCGAAAACAGAATTAAACTATGTTGGGCAGTTAAAAGATTATTAACGTTTTTAGCAGAGTCTCACAGAGTGTCCCAACCAATCTGGATTACTTTGAGACACGTTCTATAAACCAAATGTCGAAAACAGAATTCAAAATGTTTGCAAAAGGTGACCCCTTAAGACTAAAAACAGACAATAGATTTCTGAGAATAAAATTCAAGAACTGTACCTTTCAAAAGTTACACCAGTTTAACACACATAAGGACAGACAGAGGGTTTTTATAAAGTTATTTGACAACTTGATAAAACAAATAGTGCAGATGAAAATATTTGTAGCATATTTATATAGATACATATTTTTATAGGCATTCAAAAATAAAATAGGTCAATCCAATCCTCTAACTACTATAGCAATAGAGAGAATTAATGGATTAGCTACTCATAAGTTTTTCACGCATGCATCTCACAAATATTACTAAAGGGCCAAGATCTGGATCAAAAAATGGAAAGCATATTATTTTATTATTTATTGTATTCTAATGGCATTCCCTGTTCATCTAGCACTATTTCCCTGTCCTGTAGCAACAAACACACAAAAAGCATACGATGAAGCTTTGCTTTGTTTATTTGAATTTACCATGCCATACCAGTACAGTCTGAGTGATATACATCCACAGCAAAACTACAACTCACTACAATACAATACTGGCTGAATTATACTCTCTAACAAAACTTTTCTGTGCAACATGCCTGAGATTACAAGAGAACTGACGATCAGTGAGAAAAGTGAGTCCAACAAACAATGCAATGAGCTGTTGACTTGACGTACGCTAGTCAGTCAACACAAAAAGTGGCTTTGGTGCCTGGACGTACCATTATCAGACGCGCTCCTTTGCAATACGTGCTTCCAGATATATTTGCTCTTTACGGATACACATCTACTGCATTTAAATATACCAGGGAAATATCTTCTGACACGTATTTTCCATTAGTTGTGTACCATACTGAAGCGTATAATGTATAACTGAATATGATAGTGTTTTTATGTTTTAGTTACACAAAGAATGGGAAACGCTTTAGTTTTAGCTGGCTGCTTACAAGAAAAACTTATAAAGATCCACATAGCCCTTAGCTAGGCTAGTATTTATGTACGTACTAATATAGTGTATATATTTATGTATTTGCGTAGAAATTCTACTGGAGGAGAGAGGAAAAAAGACAGGAGAACTCAACTGTGAGTTGTATGTAATATAATCTAATCCAATCCCATTGACAATTGAGTCGTCCTCCAATTTCGTCTTTCCTTTTACTTCAATATTTATTTCCCTACGCGGACGCTCCAATTCTCTCTTTTGACTGTCTGCTTGTCTATGTATAATTCACAGAAACTATGCAAAAACGTGAATCAATTTCTAAAAAACAGACTCCTTCCTTGTATACAAAATACTTTATGGCTTCTCAGTCTCGTCCCACTCCACCATTCTTGTACAGAGTTACTATTTATTTTTTTAACTGCTCAAGTGTGCAATGCAATAGCAACATGATATAATATGAACATGGAATAATTTTGTGTCAACAATATTTATTGGATTGGATGTACAAAAGAACGGAGGAAAAAACAAGTTTTCACAAAGTAAACTTCAAAGGAACTATAGATAGTGGATGTATGATCCTCCGCATCTCTGTCTGAAGTAGTGCCTAATAATTGTAAATACGATTCAGTTATTCTTTAAATTCCTTACTATTGATTTTATCTACTACATACAATGCTAATCGCTAAAATTATATGGTCAATTTTTTTCCTCCAAAGTCACAGTAAAAATATTATTTTTAGCATAATGGGAATAATACCTATAGTGATGTATAGTTTACACAAGTGACGATATAAGAAAGGAAAATACTCATCACAGTTTAGTTTATACTCACTGCACTACAGATATTTAATAAAGACAACTAAATACGTTCGCAGTAAATCTGTACAAGAGAAAAACTTTTTGAATTGTTGAGTGTTCAAAAACAGGACCCTCCACTGAAGTAGAAAGAGAAGATTGTTAATAGGAAAAGTGTTAGTGTCATTGTCATGTCCGACCCAAACGAAGTTTTCCCGAGTTTTTAATTAATACGACTAGTGCAGCTAACGGTTGTTCTCGCAATGTGCTATTGTATCATAAGACTGCATACGAATTGTCGAATAGTAGATTTCATTTTCATTAATTAATCCTGTATTTTATTGAGTTTCCCATTCGAAAGAGCTCCTAATTTTAATGTTTAGTATACTTCTAAATTTGTTCTCGTTGTCAACTTCAACAAGCACAGACAGAAGCCACAGATGAAGATATTTATGCAGAATTGGGATTACTACGTCACAATATTGCTTAATTATACTTTTGTTTCCATACTACTATCTTCCATCATGTGCAGCCAGGGACCCCTCAAAAATTAATACCTTTAGTACATTTCATTATAATATTACATATGTAGGTAGTTTCCTATAGGCATAGTCATAATATATACGGGTAGTGTGCTAAAGCGTCACATTTATTTAACCCTTGGCTTCTTTACCCCTTGGTTATCTTTACCCCCTGAGGTATAAAGTGGATAAATAGTCCCCGGGTAAAGCGCCAAATAATGGTAAAGAGCCAAGGGGTAAAAATGACCAAGGGGTAAAGAAACCAAGGGGTTAACAAGCCAAGGGATAAAGAAGTAGATCCGTGCTAAAGTGGCTGAAGGATCAAAGAACTCGTAATTTGATAAATGTAGACAGCTGCGTACTTTGAAGAAATTGAAACGACAAATGATTAATAAATAATAGAGTTGCGCTTTTTGGATTTTGTGAGAAAGGATCACGTTCGGTAACTTTTCATGTTTCTCTTGTTTACTTTGGTGGATGTGATGTGAATGTATGTATTATGTATATTTACAATACGAGTGGGCAACATACAATTCATTAGAATTGATCAAATGTATTATGTATCTCTTTATAGTGTAGAAGCTACAGGCTAGATATATATGTATGTGTAACATGTTCAGAGTAAATAGAAATGACTCGGAAAAGTTCACAGTGACCCGGCCTGGTATATATCAAGCTCACCCACATAACTACATGTTTTTGAACGTGTTCTGTCTCCTCTATTTCTGTGTGTACATGTAGTGTAAGTGTAGCTGGAACTATCATAGCAAGAATTCGAGTTTTTTTGGTTCTTTGTTAAGAGCAACTTAGTACTCGAATTATATTGCTACTAATGGTGAGTGAGTCTGACGATACGTACGTGGGACAGTGTAATTATAAGGAAAAAGCTATGCACATGTAAGGTAGCTACTTGCTATATATTTAGTTGGATATTGGGTTTGAATGAATACGAGTGATATTAGTACATAGGATACAGTAAAGCTGAAGAATGTAGAGTAAAGTAAAAGAGAAAGCGTTAAGTAGGAAATTGCGTCTGTAGGTATGTACGTCGTATTTGCAGGGAAAGTAAGTAAAAGGGACAACAAGTGGTGAAAGCAAAAAGGGAAAAGTCAAGAAACCCGTGTGAGTGAGTCGAGGCCTGTTGATAAATGTGAGCGTGATGATTGTGAGTTCCTTCGGCTTGGCTTCACTGATTCTCAGTATACGCGGGCGGATCAGAGAATGCCGCAAGTGATACTAGCTGGCTAGCAGTTCCATGGAATCCTTCTAAAAAGAAGAGACTTAAGGGTTTCGCTCAAATATCATTGGGGCTTCTTCCACAGAGCTTTCAAAGGAATGAACTCCGACGCTCTGAGTGAATTTAGCAAGAAAAAGGGAATACATACATACATAGTACATTTTATACACATTTTACAGTGGAAAGGGAAAGTAAGTACTGGATGAAAAAGTCGAAGGACTACTCTGACCATCCTTAATGTCTACTATATACTTATACTTACTTATCTACTATTGTAAGTATAAATATACAAAGGCGACAACTAAATATAGAAAAGAAATAGAAAAAATAGTGGCCTGGTTCTGGCTTGGCTCGGCTTAGTGTATCTCATGGAATAGCCACTAACTAGTACATAGATGTAGTATACTGTGTAGGTACATACAATATAAGTATATAGCACAGAAGGACATAAAGATGAAGAGAAAGGAAAGACCCCGTCCAGTAATCCAAGGGAGAAGAGAATGGAGGGGGGCAGAGGAAGAAGATGGGAGCGAGAGAAAGAGAAAACTGGAGCTGGCTTGGAGTAATATCTGTAATCGATATATAGGCGCATTGGGGAAAGGATACGGAAACTTTTCCGACTCCCTCTCCTTCAAAAGTTGGTTAGAGAAACAGGATTAAAAACTCCACATCCTCATGAAGACAAACTCAACTCTAACACAGAAAACAAGGAGAAAGGACCACTGGACGGCACTGGACTGAACTTGCTCTTATTTAACTGGAAAGACTTTTCTTCAAAGAGATCCCACGTATTTATGTATACAAATCATACATGAGAGGCACAGCAACGTTGAAAAACTTCTGTCCTCATGAATCTTACAATATGACTTCAAAGACGTCCAACAAACCACACATAGTCATTCACACTCATCCAAAACATTGCTACTTTCTCTTTCTGTCCGTCTAAAACAAGACATTCGAATCGGATTACATTGTCTTACTAGCAATGTAGCCAAAGTAATATGTCTCCTGTCTTTCTTTTAATACCTAATCCTATCCCATTACTTTAATTTATCAGATTTTTCAATTAATAAAAATTAAAAACAAGTTACTTTTAAATTGCTATTTAAATCGGAAATTCAGCAGGAAAAACTTTCTTCGTCTTCCTTTAAGTTGAGGGTGAAGAATAAATTGGTTTTTTCTAAAAGTGCTTGCGAGAATATGGAGTGGCTACGAATAAGTGACCTAACTACCGTAAAACGAGACAACTACGCCTTCGTTTTAGTTAATCAAAGCAACTTCTGTAAAAGTAGTTCCATAATTATGAAATTCCACAATAAACTGATGAATTCTCTGAGTTTTTTGGTAATACACATGTAATTTTTAAGACAACTACTTCAAAGTTTCAGTTAAACATACGAATACTAATATTACTTACTACTACTTTAATAATATGGTTTATATTTAAAGGATCGCCAAAACAAAGGAATCATATCTTTAAAACCAGTAATTTATCATTATCGTTTTGCGTCATCAAAATATAATAAAATATCTTTAAAATGGGGCATTAGAACAAAATTAGCTATCAGAGGTGTGGAGGCAATTATTAGTCCAACATAAATCATAAATAGTATGTAAATTAATCCAAAATAAATGCTTTAGTGGCGACCTTGACCCGCCCCTTTGTCGTTCCTGAGTTTCATAAAGTTTCATTTGTAGCCTGGGCAGCCTAATCTTAACCTAGGCATCTTTATTTGGAATCACACTTCTTCAGGACGATCTACAAATAAATATTACTGCATCTGTATAAAAAACCCAATACAGACAGAAACTGAGCCAAATTCTTCGTCTCAGAATTTATGTACATACAATGATCTGATTTTGACAATATGACTTGACATTTATCATTAAATTTTCGTGTGTAAGAGGCTAGGCATAGACTTAGATTGGTAGTATTGATAAAGTTTATACATAAGCTTATTATGTTTTTTATTGGATACCATAGATTGAACCATTAGGTTTTGACTAATGAGCACATACATAATTTAATATCTACAATTATATTTGACTGATAATTGCCAACACTATTGATAACTAATTTTATTTTAATGTACCAGAAAAATGAACTGAAAGATTCCTTTGTTTTACTCATGGTAGGGTTTTAAATTTTATAAGTTAATAAATTGGCACAATATTCCTACCACAATCATAACGGTGCAACATTCCTGAAAGTAATATATTCATTAACCCAATTTAGAGATTATTAAAGCGAGCAAATTGAATACACCCACACTGACAGTACTAAACTATAATAGAAAGCTGATACAGGAAAGTCAGAAAAGCTTTCAGTGCATAACAAATAGGCTTCAAAGTAATCAAAAATTCCGCTCAGTGCCCGGGTATTGATTTAACATTATACGGCATTTGGTTATATTTTAATTTACAGATTGATTTGAAGACGAGTGAGTTTTAATATCATTAGGTTTATATTTATAATCCTAAATAGCGTATACGAATTAGATATTCATTATTGAGATAGTGAGAAAGTTTATAGTTTAATGGATATCTGCAGTGTATTTATATCTTTAAATCGCTCTCAGATCTATTACCCACAGCAGCAAGATTTATATCTTGAACAACGTATTCCCCTGTCTAATTTTATTTCTTTTTAGTTTCTAAATGGTAACTACCTAGAAACATTTGTAGGAGCAGTAAACGTAAAATAATTCTCAACAGAAGTTCATTTTTCAGTTCATTATATTACTTTTACATTATACAGATATATACAAAATATGGTACAAGAAGTAGCAGAGTAAGTATATATGTAGTAAGTATATATATTATGTAATTCCAAAAATTCTCCCGTAGAGTTTAAGCAATTATGGTAGCATCATGCAATTCATTAATAATTTATTGTAATCTAAAAAGCGTTGTAACGCACAGGTATCCACTTAAAAGGAATTCAACGACTAACAATATTCCGTTTTAAACACTCCTTTTAAAGAAATAAAATTAGATATTTACTAGAAGAGCTGGCCCATATACCTTTATTTATAATCTGTATTAATATTCTTAATGAAATTATTTTAACCTCATTTAAAATTTTCTAAGTGGAATTAAGATTAATAACTAGGTTTGTTGTAGATTTCGATTATAATATATATTCTATAGTTATGTCGGGCTACTTCTCTCCTCTAACAATAATAGTAGCGTCTTGAGTACAAATGAGTTCGCAAAATAAAAAGTGTACTGAAGCTACTAGGATACGTTGTTTTAAATGCTATACAAATGCTATTAGAGAAAGAAGGCAGAGAAAGTGGAATTCAATTATGCAGCTCTATTGACCGAGTGCTTATGTAATTTTGATGGAGGGAGCTTTGACCAATCAGTCATGGGAAATAGTTCGTGTACATTATTAAGTAGCGGGAGGCTATGTGTTGGGAAGCTAATTGGAGAAATTCTCACAGGTGGGCTAATAAAAGAGGAACCCGCAGACAGGAGCCAAGTGGCGTATAGCGTGAGGGGAAAGGAGCTCGGAGTGGCTGTGGATTGACGGATAGCGAGAGAGCGAGGCCAAGCCTGGCAGGCCACAGGAGTATGCCAACTTGGAAAGAACTCACAAAATAACTGCCGTCCTCTCCATTATCTAGTTAAATAATACTTTCTCGTTTATAAAATCAAAAGGGCTTAGCCTTTCTCTTCTACATAAATAGTTGCCTGACTCTGTCTAGTGTAATGCAGATATATGTGCATAAACATTCATCTCCACTTTCCTCGCCCGCTCTCTCCAGTTTATTTTATTTTATAGTAAGTACGAAGATGAGAGACTCGGCTTGGAGTGTGGAGTGGCCTGGTCTGGTCTGGCCTGGTCTGGAATGGCAAGGCAAACTTGTCTCCTCTAGTCGACACTCCTCCACTGTATTCCTGCACAGAATTAGGGAACTCTTGGTGTGTGGTGGTGTGGGAAGAGGAGGAAGCGTCTGCTGGCGCTCAAATTGGATGAATTTTGATTTTGGGGCCAAGCTTGGAAGTTGGAACTTTATAGTTTCCCTCTTACTCTGATGAAAGTACTAGAAGTAGGTAGGTTAGGTAAGTAGTAAGTAGAAAAGAAGAAATAACAGGAGAAAGAAGAAAGACAGGGGAGACAGACGAGCCTAATCCTTGAACTGGTTGGCATTAATACGAATAAAACAGTGTACATACTTACTACATCCTTAGTAGGAAGGAGCTGGTCTGGTACATAAGTAATAGTGAAAGTTGTAGTGGCCTGGCCTGGCCTGGCCTGGTCTGGCCTGGCCTGGTCTTCCAAGGCAGCAGGGAGTACTGAGTGCTAATGCATGGCCGAGGCTGAGAAAGTGATTCATATCGCTAATGGGCTTTATAAATAGGCACAGTGGATGCATGGATGCGTACGCTCTAACTAAGTGATAGATAAGGAAACAGCAACTGAGCGACATTCACAGACACTAAGAACGTGTCATGCCATGAGATTGGCAATTAATTTATATAGATTGGAATGGATATATACGATTCCATCGAAGAGCTAAGATCCTACAGCCAAATCAGATTATCAGATCAGAAGTTATGGGACATGACAGAAAGTTTAGCCTCAAGTCGCTTGAAACACTGCCCTAGCTGTTTCCCTGCCTTACTTCCCTAACTAGCAAAAGAGAAAGTTACGACTGTGTAGAGAATGGAGTCACTTCTGTTAAGTACACTATAGGAGGGTAGACAGTAGGTCGAATAAGACGAACATTCTACAGAGTCCTTCCTCTTATACGCAAGCAAACAATTATTAGGTACATATGCACACTCCATCAAAGAAGAGTTGAGCACTTTCCCAGGTCTACAAGTTCAAAATAATAGTCATTGACATATTTTCCAAATTATGTTAACTCCATTGAACTACAAATTTCTCTAAATGCATATGCAAAAGTAGAAATTGCAATGGTACTGGTCAGAGGCGTAAACATTCTAAAATGTCGATGTGGAACTATGTAAGTATTACTTTATTATTAATACAGATATTACTACGAAATTAATAATGCCCTCTTATATTTCAGTATTATATTTATTTTCCACTTATTAGATTGTATACATACATTTGTGGGATATATTCATGCATTGGTACATTTGACCTAGCAACACAATCTTCATAAAACAAGATTGTTTTTATATGAGAGATAGAGATACAAAAATCCCAAATATTTTAACATAATTAAAAAGATGGGGAGCAGGAAATGGATTAGAAGTTTGTCTCTTTACCTTGAAAGAAAGGACAAGAACTTGTTTATTTCTACTCCCACGTATAAACTTTTAGTCCTAATTCCCCAAGACGGTAGCATTTTATGTCTCTTGTCTTTGATATCTTGGATTGTCCATTATTTCAAGGAGTCATTTGGAATTTCTAATGATTAAGTTTTATTGACGCGTCAATCATAATTGCGTAAACAATGAAATATTTCATTATATAGTATAGTTAATAACACATAACTGCACAGCTTAACCGTAAGTACTCAATTTATACCCCGGATTACTAAATATTAAGACAGTTAGGTAAACTTCATATAACTTCTTATCACTCCAGCATGGGGCATCAATTCCCACGTTGTAATATATCGAACAAAGTATAAATTTACCACTGTTAGCAGCTATAAATATTTCATTGTTATGACATGTACATAAGTTCGATCTTTATTACCATTGCCACACAATCTCTGTTTATGGTGGAACGACAAAGTCCTAACTTTTGTTATGGGTTTTAGCAGATTACATAATATTATGCTGATATAGCATTATCGGTAATCCTACTGCCATAATATAAATTTCGATAGATTAAAATGGTCTCAAAAATGAAGCCAATCTCAATTTTTATATTTTAATTAAATAGTTTCCTCAAAAATCCCTTCATTCTAAATAAAATATCCGGTTCTGTGGTTCGGAATAATGCTATAGGGATTTTCTAAAGTAAATGGAGTTTTTAGGAATTATATATATTATAATATGTATGTACGTCCAGACTTGTGGATCTAAAATATGTTTCCATCCTACATGCATACTACGTACAGATACTACGTACCCAAGTATTTAGAGTAATCCATAGCGTGGAATGGAATGGACACTGGCCAGGCAATAACGTCCGGACAACTGGTCGCTTGCAGTTGGTTGAACACTACGTGTAACCCTCTCTGTTGTAATAATTCTGGATGTTACGTTGCATATACATACTACAGATATAATATGTACTATTACTTACTGCCGTAGCTTGGTTGGCTGCTGTGTAGTGAATAATAGGTAAGGTCTGTAAGTAAAGTAAGGGAAAGTAAAATAAGATAACTTTTCCCTATATTATGGTACGTGTGTACACACTAGACACTAGAAGATCTAGATATTAGATAAGTATAAGTAAGTATATGGACATGGTAGTGGAATTGAGTTTGTGTAGGTATGTAGAAAGTAGAATAGAATGGAGTGTAGTGTAGAATGGTGGGAATAAGAGGGAGAAAGAAGATCTTAGCTGAGAGAGTCTGAAAGGAGAGCGAGAGAGAAGACAGTCTCCAGCTTCTTCTTTATGTCGGCTGTATGTTGTATGTATGTACGAGGAGTTTGTGTGTTGCTTCCTCGTAGATTGTATTTTATAGCTGGAAAAGGTTGAAGGTACTCCGACTGAGCTTGTATTGCCTCTGCTTGCTTGCATTGGCTTCCCAAGTCTCCTCAGCTCAGCCTGACTCTCTTTCTCTGTCGGATAAGCAGAATTTTGCACAGAGTCATTCTCTGAAATATTTACGATAATTGTTCTCAAACGCGAGTCTTTTTCGCAGCTTTCTTTCTCGTCCTCATCTCCATTCTTTCCGCAGGCCTTTCTCTCCACTTTCACCCATTTCGCTTATTTTTTACCCAGGAATCTCTATTTTATCCTTAACCCTTACGAAAAAGGGAGACGCGCGGGCCAGACCAGGCCAGGACATGCCAGACCATGGAAGGCATACATTGAGAAAATACGAAGCTATCATACCAATAACTTTTCCTTTCAGTCTCATTAATGATGGTCTGATATGGAATATCTTGGATATTTGATCCGTTTCATTTATCCTTGATCCACCTAATTCAAACAGAGTATTTTATTCATCCGCACAGTCTCCCACGTCACGTCACAGTCCGCCAAAGCAATAGCAAGGCTAATTTCTACATTCTACTTGCATACAGACATAGAAGAACTTACTCCAACTCAATTCCTGCCTACTTCTACAACTCTAACCTAAGTCCAATTCAAATCCTATCCCTTTCATTAGCGACACGAGCACTAACTTCTTGTTAGTTACTTCAACTAATAGATAGAATAGCTTCATTCATTCCCTCTACTTTCTCTCTCGCTCTCTTTCCCTTTACATTTGCCCGTACTTAACTTTCCTCGGCTTCTTGTTTGAATTTGGATGCACTATTACTACATGTTACTACGCTACACAACACATCCACTCTAACCTACTCTACACTTTACACTTATCAAAGACAGCTAAATATTTGAATGAACCAACGCTTCTGTTTCATTTTCTCTTTTGAAAGTTTTATTATTATTATTTACACACACCAAGATAAATAGAATTCACTCAAATCCTCCCTTTTAGATTTACTTTCCTTTTAGCTAACTCCCACTCTTACAACTCCCAACTCATACTTTCTACTTAGTAATATCTACACACTTAATACATATAAACGTACTAGCCTTAATTTCTCTTTAGAGTCAGCCTTCCATCCTCACTTCCAAACACTACTGTACACAATTATACAATTTTCTATGAACTCCCCACTAAACTCAAACTCGAGCACTTCCAGTCGGCGTTATCAAAGTTAACTATTAGAAATGCTAGCATTATTTCAATTATTTCATAATAATCAAAATAGTATAAACCAGACAATTGTCTAGTATAAATGAAAACACCGCTACTTACCACCAGTCTTCTATTTAGGGAGCCACCTATTTATTCGACATTCTATAGGTATAGCCTCTTCAATAAATTCCTCCTAAACTTATATTTGTCCTCACACGTGTACATTTGTTTTTACTTAGTTTCATCTACCTGATAAATGTCTATTTGGCAAGTTGTCAAAACAAATGTAAAATATTAGCAACAATTAGGCATGATTTTAGTAATCCAATAAAGTAAAGTTTAAATAGAATTAATGCAAGTTAACCTAAATAGACTGCAAAAGAATTGCAGCAGTTTTCCTGAAACTGGTACCCGGCAGATAGCATTATTCGTATATGTAAATTACTACTAAATAGACCATGGTTTATGTGACTTGTAATTTATACAGTTTTCTATAAGAATATGACAAAAGCAGCTGTGCTATTTATTTTTAGCATATATATCTATGTAAACATTTATAAAGTTTATAGGATTGACTCTATCCCAAAAGCCTTTATTTAATTAACTGTGATTGGCATCTCTGAGTTGAATACAACAGATGAACTTTTTGTGTAAATAGATAGTTTGTGGAAGACAGATTTTTTCTGATCCCTTCCGCGTATTCTGGTATGTATGTACAACAGTATAGTATATTAGCAGATTAGTTGTAGTGTCCCTAGGGTAAGGAGTACTCAGATACATCATTTGTATTGCGCCACAGTCTGCCTAGTTCTACTTTATATTTTCGATGGCTAAAATTGAACCTGGTGGCGTTAATAAAACAATATAGGATTTCGCACATTTTTTCTATTACCAATTAATAATCTATTAATAACCTTTGATTAAAAGTTTATTAATCCTGTAAATATTTTTAATAGTAAACAGCTCTGCTCATGCGCAATTTTGTAAGGGTTTAAAAGGTCTAAAGTTAAGTACCCCTATAGTATAGTAGGAAATAGAAGACATTTTCCTTAACCGCGGATACATTGGTGAGTAATTTGATATACGTTGATTCTCCTTTTCCATTCGTTTCTCAATCACCCTTTTTTATCATTTCTACTTCGTCCTATTTTATGTTCACAATCAGTTCAGCTCAACTAACTTTCAATGCTTTGCCCTATTCTATTTAGAAGTAGCTTAGGTTCCTCAGCTTTGGTTTGACTGGCTGCCTTGCCTTGATTTGGGCTGACTGGTTTCCATTTCATCCTTCCCTTATCTTCGGTCTATCTAGGTATGTATGTTATTTTATTGGTATTGTATAGCGTTTGCGTTCAAATAAGTAGTGACCAAATCCTACGTATTTAAAAGATAATCCCACACAGACAGGGCAACCGACTTCTTAAGCTACAATGCCAATTCTTGTCGTCTCGAGTCCATTCTAACGAAGTTTAAGAGTGGATGAGTGGAATATTTGTATTCCAATACTAATATAGGGTACATTTATAATATTTATATTTATAGCATTATGTTTGTCACTGTTTGCATATTTTCTCTAACTTTTTTTAATCCTTGAAGCTAGAACGAAAGAATTTTGATTACAATGTTTAATTGATTATTATTACATATATTTTTAGTTTGCCGAAAAAGTTGAAAATTATTTATGGTAAGATAAAATATTTAAAAGACAAAACTTTTTTCATGATTTCTGAATGTTATCAAGTGATGCGAAATAAATTGCAACCGTTGATGCTCATTTGAAACCTCTTCAAGTAACTAGATCATATTTACCTACACATTAGGTTTTGGTAA
Organism: Tomocerus mixtus; assembly: GCA_034694165.1. Lineage (NCBI taxonomy): Eukaryota > Metazoa > Arthropoda > Collembola > Entomobryomorpha > Tomoceridae > Tomocerus > Tomocerus mixtus. The sequence goes on from JAQFYC010000518.1 coordinate 45,225, forward strand.
CTAATCTGTCATGAAATGACATAAAAGTTTTGATATGTAATTTAAAAGTCGACTCTAAAAGTTTTATTTATAGTGCAGTCGATCCACCTGCTACTAAATATTCAGATACTTGAGTAATTTTTAACTGACTGGTTGCTGTGCCCGCTTCTCAGCTCTGCACTATTAACAATCCCATCAGCTAAAGTTTGTGTATTCTCCCTGTAGTTTAGTTTAACTGCCGCAATCTAAAACTGAAACTAAACTTACCGAACGAACGCATTTTCCTTTTGCTTCATTCCATTTATTATCCTTTCATTTGGATTTGTATTTTATTTGAATCGTCTACGGAAGTTGTAGTGCTACGCAGCACACTTAAGAGGAAAGTTATCCGTTAGTGAACACCGAATGCTCGCTTCATATTGGCAATGTTTCAAGTGTACTTATAGCAGGTATTATACATAGCTAGTAGCTAAATTGACAAAATTTACGAGCTGCCAAATGTAAGGTGACCAAGTTTTAATGTATGAAAAATAGTCTAAAGATTAAAAGTGTATTTTATAAGTACAAAATCCAGGAACATTATATATGTAATAATTTTAATATTCAAATTGGTTTCTGTAACCACATTCCATCAAAATAAATTGCAAAGTCTACACAGTCCACAGTATTTTCTATTTCCCATTGGCGAAGTGGAATGAATGATTTGGTAATTCCAGAGTGTAGTGTGGGTTATATGATTATATACATAGTAATAACAACTATTTAGCCCTTCTATACATGCAGCTCCTTTTACAATTAATGTACGTGATTAGAATAACACTATAAGATATATCTGAGCAAGCTGAGATTTTAATTATGACTTTTATAAGCAGTTAGGCTGGTAACTCAACTTTCAATTTGAGAACTTACGTTGCTATTGGTAGTTGAGTACAGCCAAAGAGGAAGCCAGAAGAAATTTTAATTTGGCTCAGCTCGTTTTTGATGTTTCAATATCCTTTTATTGGTTTTATTCTTCTCCTAATGTACTATGATTCCGCGTCTAATGCACTTTTGATTACTATAATGTACATTTGAAACGTGTGTCCCTTTAATTCAACACAAAAATGTGGTAATCCACCCATTGGAAGACATTAGGTGCCCTTCCATTGCATATTGAGCTTCTTAGTGGTCTCAGTACATTTTACAATATTATTAAATATTTATGTAGTATGCCCTTAATTTACAACTTGTAGAATTTTGAACTTTCTAAAACATTAACGGTACATCACACAGTGTACTTGTGTGTAAAAATTGTTAAAATACATATGTTAAAATCAGGCAATAACGCTAATGCTAGGGGATAAGCAAAATATTCCCCAAATTGCAGTTTTTGGCCACAAATGAGCTTTGAAAATAAAGTTTCTTAATATTGAATTTTCCAGCCTGAAAGAGCAATTAACAGGAATCCCAAAAAGTGTCACCTCAATAACTTGATTATAAATGTCCATTTTAGGGGCAGTTAAATTTTCGAATAAAATTGCCTAGAATATGGGCATTTAGTATAATCATAAATTGTAGACAATAATACTAGGAAATTTTATTTGCAATACTCTTTTATGGCCCAAAACTGCAATTTTTGGAAAATTTTGCTTATTGCATATTCATTAACGTTAATGCCCGATTTTGCTAATTACCTGCAACACATACATAAACTAAAAATGTGTCAGAACGGCAACTCACTTTACTTTACTTAGTTTGCATGCAAAATACTTGGTGGGAGTGCAGGAGCGTATTCTAGTCGTTAAAACAATGCATAAAAAGTAAAGTTGCAAGAGGATAGTTAACAAAAGATACATCAAGAAAATGGAGCAGAGATTATTAATAGTGTAGTAGTTAAGTTTAGTAGAAAGTATGTCTGATTGTAATTTCGATTAAAAATATTATGTATGTTGGCCTATTGCAACACTTGGTAGCGTGTATTGTGAGTGACGCTATAAAAGGGAGTTCAATCTTGGGGTTATGTTCCATACGATGATAACTTTCGTTGCGCTTCCATTTATTCACAGCATAAACAGTGCCGATCAGACTTTGGTGTAGCCCACCGGGGATTAAAATACATACACATGAAAAGCGAATCATCTGAAGCATATACTATGCCTATAATATGTGAATTTTATCACTGAGCAATTATTTCCATTTTAGAAGACGTGTTAGTCGTAGTCTAATAGTACATAGTGTCTTATTAAATAAATAGGTATTCAAAAGCGATTGAAATTTTAATAAAGTCGAAATACGCAGCATATATTTTAAAGGTCGCGAAGTATTAGTCGTATTTTCAATTAATTGTGTCCGTGTCCCCTTGATTCATAACAAAACTTGACTCACTACCTCAATATGATCTGTGCAATTGTAAGTTTTTCTTCCAATTTTACAAAATCTCTTATGACTTTAGTCCCAATTTTTGTAACCCCCTAATTTTGTAGTCTGCCGCAGTGGCTGTCGTCGCAGTAGCAAATGTCCGGCCCTGCCATAGTATTTCATAGACAGGAAGAAAGAGCGATGTAATAATAGTATCATTTGATTCCTTAGTATCATAGTAAATGGGATAGCATACCATAACGCTAAATTGAATGGATTACCTAGTCGAAAGCTCTATGAATGTCAGTCTGTATAGCTAATATAGAGCTACATATCTACCAACCAACTATGCACGTAATAGTACATACCTTCACTACCTACGTTCTATACACTTTCAGAAAATCAATGTATTATGTTTATGTGTTCTGTATCTGTTCTGTTCTCTTGCATTCTGCTGGGAAAGAGGTACACTAGTATAAACTAACTGAACTGAAGTGTTCTTTCCTCCGACTCCTTAGTCTACTTTACCTATGTTATGATATACACTATAGTATGAAGAGAACAGAATACCTAGATGTTAAATTTAAGTGACCCATATATTTAGGTACCTTTCACATTCATCTACATCCAAGCTTATGTTACGTAAAATAAAGTTACCCTATAATACCAACATCTTATTTGTTCATATACCAGGGTGCTACTTATCTGTATAAATATAGTGTCTTGCCTGTCATTCTCAAAACAACCACAACGACGCCAGAGTGTAAAAATATTTTGCTAGAATTTTCGAAAGATTATTGTTCCAAAAAATAGAAAACAAAAAGTTAATAAAGGTTTGTCTTTGTGTCGAAATAAAAAACAATTATACTCTGACATCTGGGAGGACAGGGTTATTAAATATGTACGCCGAACAAAAATATTTGGCAAAATTTTTGTACATTTTGCTGTCGTTATGGTTTTGCTAACGGATGACGCAAGGGCACGTGTACGTTGGTGTGTACGACAAATAATCTATCGCGTTCACTGTCTTATATTAGTTGGTTTCGGCTAGCCAATCTACACCAACAACATAATAATAATAATATTACAACTACTGTATAACACAATCTAGGGATAGCATAATTTTTCTACTGTATAGTAGCCTCACTAAAATAACACTGCTCGTAAGTTGTATGTCCAGTGTGCCTGCAGCACAGAGTGAGTGCCTCACCAAAGTAAAAACCTGCCATCTAAACTTGTTTTCTCTCTGCACTTAAATCGAACTCCTTCATAATGTGCAGCCTTCTCTCCTAACACAACTTTCACTGCTTTCACTCTGATTTGCTCCTAGTTCCCCTTTTTCTTTCTCCCATTTATTAGACAACTTCCATTTCCATCTCCCGTTTTACAAATCCGTCCATCACTTCTCATTTCATTTCACTTTTTCAGTTAAGCCATGTCAAGCCACCTCAGATGCTTCCTCCTCTTTTATTATTTTTCTAGAATAGGTCTCTACTGTATCTGTACTTTTTTTATAGAAGTGAATTTAAGCATTAATTGTATTAAAAGACAAGTCAAAATAAGTTTTATTGTGCAAAAAGGGATATGTGAAAAAATGGAAGAAAGGATAGACAGCGCCAAATTAATTAAATGAAATTATTTCGTTTTAGCTCGAAATATTCTATAATGCAAGTACAAAACACAACGATTAATTAATTATGTACTGCTGCATTACATGGAATTAAATATAATTTGGAATCCAAATAGCCTAATTAAACACAGTGAACCGGGTTTGATAGTCTTTCGCCGCTTGTGGAAACGATAGACTTCAAACAATTATATATTGCCAATATTCGTTCCGCAAAGTATATAAACATTGGATGCTTATATTTAAATTTAAATAATTTAAATGTTCACTTCAGGATTCATACATAAAAATTTCAGCTAACATTCCTAGGATTGGAAAACTATTACTATACCTTTCCAAAATGGTGACTAATTTATTTCTTTTGTTTGATAGAGGGTATCCACAATAAATAGTATTGCATTTGTATAGTATCAATGATCATAATATATAAGTAATAGTACTATATAGCCTAATTTTGTAATTATCACAAACTCAACTGATAACTATTGCATTTACATATTTTTACTCCCTTTCGCTTGGTTCTGACCGACTGGTCTACATTTGTGTCGACAAGTTAATGCGAGATGACGATTTAGTGTCTTCTTCGTCCTAACAATTTTGCCGAAGGATTGATAATTTTGATGGGATTGTGATTTGAGCGTTGCCTTGCCTAGTGCTTCTCATAAAGTTTGACAAAGCGACGCTAAGTGTACAAAGGGTGCTATCTGTATTTTCTATAGATGTGCCTACTTAGTGGCACTATAGCTCTAATGTTTCTTCGTCACTCTAGTTTTGATTTGTGGTTTATTCTAATAAATTACTGCTGAAGCAAATTGTGTGTTTCTGGAGGAAAACAAGAGAAACTTGTTAGATAAATATAAGGGAAAGCATTCAATCAACTCTCTCATTTGACTCACTAATGTCAACTAATTGGTGTAACTTGCTAAGTTTCCCTTTAAAGAACCGTGTAATTTAACTAACTTAAACAGACAAGTAATAAAAGGACATATAGCATAGTAATGTATTTTCCACAGTTGCTTCCTTCGTCAGTGTGTAGGATTGTGATAGCACACATAGAGTTAACAAATGGTAGTGGGTGGCAGAATTCCCTTCTATAGAAAAGTCTATATATAGTAGCCACTAATGGGCAAATACTGTCTATACTTATAAAATAATTCTTTGGCAAACCTGTCGCTTCGTGTATAATGTCTTCTTTGTATTTGCCATTGATATTACTCACGTTAGAATTTGATGGCCTTCCTTTCCTTTCCCGTTCCCTGCTTTGCCCAATGGGGAAAATTTAATGCTACATACGTTCACGAATTGGTTTATGTGTGTAGGATTCCTGCGTTGAAGAGAGCAACTTTCTATAAATTGTTCTTCAACAGCTATTCCAACCCAACTAACCCAACTAACTGTGATAACTAGCGTAAGCTTTGCTGGGAATACTACACGACCTCTCGTGTACACTCCCCATTAAGTCTCATCTGAAACAACTAAAAGAGTCACCGAGAAAATTGAGGTTCGATAGACAAAATGCTCATACCGTAACCTTAATAAAGCCGAAGTAATAAACACAAAGTAAGCAAGTCGTTCCAGTTTCCTTAGTCTATGATCAAGCCTACATTACTGTATAGTACTCTACAATAACGTGTGTTGACAAAATATATACCTAGATGTATTTAGTATTTGTAGTATTGCTTTCTTTGTTCTGCACCCATTTAGAGATACACGTGCGCTGGACTCGTTATCATCGTCATCCAAGGATAAACCATAGTATACTAAATACACACACCTAAAATAACTATAGATACTATAAAGTTAATTTAGTGTCCCAAAACTTAAATGCTCTCTGAAATTTGCACAAAGAGTTTCGTACCATTATTACTGTAACACGGTCTGCAGATATATTCTGTGTTATAACGTAGAGTTTTGCTTATGGCAGAGAAATTGTGTGAAAGTTGTTACAACGTCGTCGCCCCAAACGATGTAATGCAAACTTGTTGGTTTGTGTACGGTCCGTGACAGAAGATTGTTTTAATTTCCTGTTTCCAAAATCATAGTTAACCTTTTACCTCTTAAATATCTACTGATAACAATGAATGATACTCCAGTGGAATGGGAATTAAATTACACAGAGGCAGGCTACATTAAACACTGCCATCAATTCAAATTGCCGTTAAGCAGAGAGTGTAACGGCATGATGGTACAAGATGAGAAGCTACCACAACTGATCCTTTCTATCAACTATGTTATATAATATTCGAGAAATAGGACACAAACCAAAAGAGATAATCATATCATACCCAAGTAAGTATAAATAGGTATTCTATAATATAATAACTTGGAGTTGCATAAAATTATATTATATACTAGATAATTTTAACTTATAATAAAGTCCATGTGGTGTCTCATACGCTCTGTAGAAACATAAACTAACTAATTTAGGTATCACAAATTGCAATACTATATACATAATGCAGTATAATATAAAAGTTGAGTGGGTATGCTATAAGGAATGAGAAGCCGATGAAACTCGAGTAGGTGAGTCAAACTCGACTGACTGGTTTAAAGATAGAAAAGCTTAATTTTTGGAGTGAATGCACGACTCACTAAGGTTCTGTCCCTCTTCTATTAATTCAATGTGTCACAGTGGTGCAGAAGTGCATTACACACGACGAGAGGATCGCTACAGAGAAAGAAGTAAAAATAAACGGTAAGTACCCACACTATGTAATGTATGTAGTATGTTTTTGTTGCTTTGCTTGGCTTGCTTGGTTGGACTTGACAAAAACTACACATACATACATATTAGTGTGATTGGCGTCGTTCTCTTTTGGAGACGCCATTCTGAAGTCAGTCAGTTAAGCTCAGTCAGTTGCTTGTTTTGTGTGTGCTTTGTATGTGTATGTCAGCATCACCGCCCTACGAAAGCAGGACGTTATGGTCCAGCCGTTTGGGCCAAAGTCAAAGTTCAGAAAATACTTGACCCCTTATTTATTTTAATGGCCTTGGTCCACACTGTTCTAAAAATAATTTAAGATCTTCCATATAATATCCATTTGAATAATACTACACCCCTATATAATGGGCATATAGGTGCATACTACATATACTAATTTTAAAAACTAAGTTTCATGAATATTACCAGCGAACTAAACGATTGTAAGTGGGAAATTAGTTCCAAATTTTCTTTGGATCGTTGATTGAGTACTATCTTACAATACAGTATACAGAAAGTCCAACTACAAATAAATTATAGACCCAAATAACACTGCCGATTTCTTACTTGGACCCAAATGGTAATATGGTTACCTACCACATTGCAGTATTTACTAGTAGTAGGTAGATATATAAATATAACATATGAGAGCATTTGACCTGTGCACGTACTATTGTGTATTGTATGTACAAATAGTAGTATGTATAAAAATAGAGGGATGTACTTTTATTTAATAAAAATATACACAATGCACTACTACTGTAAATTGTATACATATAATCGTAGACTACGTATTGCATTGCATAGTATACATAAATTACGTACTTACGTAGTAGAACGTGGAACGTAGAGAAAGAGCAATGCAATATCAGTAAGTGGATATGGTCGGGAACGAAAATAAAAAAATTCTTGATCAGCAAACAAGAAGAGTTCTTCTGGAAACTAAGTGATCTGATGTGATGGTGGAATAAGGCGAATGCCGACCTTATACATACAGACTATAAGTACTAGTATATGCTCACACTATACTGACTTTTTAGTGGCAGTAGCTACTTGAGATATACTAAGTACTAGTACAGAGCAATATTCTTATGGAGACGGACAACTGGGATGGAAAGAGAAAAGACTTGTGAGTGACTGAAAGAGTAAGTAAGTGAGAGAAAGGAAGAGGCTTCAGAATTTAATTGTAACAGAGGGACAGTACGTAAGTAGAAGCCATTAAGAAGGTAGAGAAAATAGTATTATTTCTTGGCGGCTGGATCTACTAAGGCTCACCATCAACTCACTCACTCACAACCAAACCAACTGATTGTGAGTCATGCACAACTCAGCCACACTTTCTCTGACTCTCCTTCGCCTTCCGCTTTCTCCCAGATATCGTGTCCATCTAGTAAACTATAGCATTCCACACACTAATACGTATTCCTAAGAATGTGTGTTACACTTCTATAAAGGACGGAATCCACCAAAACTAAATAAACTATACTTTCAACATCTGTAGTTCAGAACCTACCATTCTGAACATATAAAGTCAATTTCTTATGTCTGGGAGAAAACAAAAAGAATACTGTGTAATCTACACTATTGTAGTACATCACATACCTAAATACATATCGTCGCCTGTAAAGCACAAAAGACCAACTTAACGTTTTCCATAGATTCAGGAAAGGCCAACTTAATTTTTGTATAGCATTTATATAACATGGTAAGTATATTATGGTATCTCTATTGTAAGTCTAGAAGCCGCGCTCCTATTATCCTATACTTACAACGTTATAATAAGTTGGCTTACTCATGCTACGGAAAAAGTTAAGTTGGCCTTTTCTGCAAATACAGAGAAAGTTAAGTTGGCCTTTTCTGCAAATACAGAGAAAGTTAAGTTGGCCTTTTCTGCAAATACAGAGAAAGTTAAGTT
>JAQFYC010000519.1:0-53739 GCA_034694165.1 Tomocerus mixtus
CTAAATAAAGAAGTGCCTTATATTTCTATAGGTATTAATATAATTTGGATCATTATCTTTTCTCTGATAATAATCCATCGTCTAACGGAAATTTCCTGGCTAATATTATTAGTTGAAAGAAAGTGTAGGCGGGCAGGATGGGTTGACACTTTGACACAATGTTAAGTGCAGTTGCACGTTTTCCGTCGTAGGCAGGTTCAATATGTAATGAAAATTATACGTTTTAGTTGACGTTGAGCTGTAAGCATGATATTTAAGTATTTTACTTCTTTGAGTGTTATTTATTATAGATAGTGTTTGTACAACAAACTTACTCAACGCAGCTCTTACTCCTCGAAACTATTAGACAACCAGATTGCCTCATGTCCATAAAAATATCTGTACAATAGTGACCTACAGACTAACTAAGCAATAACATGCAGAATTCGAATAGCAATGTGTGAACAAAGCTATTGTAAAATTTCGGTGTCCGCTCTAAATGCCTTTCCAACACCAATACTATTATTGTCTATTGTAGCACCAACTGAAAATGGTACCATTTAGCGAGAAACCACCAAAAAAGCCCACTAGTTTTCAACAACATGCCATTACCAACACAATTTCTTCAAACAATAATAATACCAATTTACCTGCTAAGGATACACTATCTAAATAAATTACAAACTCATCTAATAGCAGGCTGAAAGTAGCATTTTATTTTGTAAACATTGATGTTTTCCCTTACAATCACAAATGTCTTCATTACATTCTCTTTGGCGTCATCAAACAAAACAATTGTACAGTTGGTACAGTAGATAGCTAGTCAATTTAGATAATTACGCCTACACTTTAATGGGATCCCAATGAGAACATTGTACTAATTACGGATCATAGCACTCCCGTTGCTCTTTACCATCTCAAGTTAGATGAGTTTGTCAAAATATTGAATGTTTATTGCGACTGGGTGCGGATGAGTGGATTGCATACTTGTAATAGTACTTCTTTAGTTTTTACGTTACAAATACTTCTGTAAGCGTGTAAAGGCTTATGGAAGCATCTAAGTTATGTAGCTACCTTAAGTATGTAGGCATTTATAGGCATATAACACTTGAGTCCATTAATTTATTTTATATTATCTGTCTATTCCTATTCTATTCAGCTAACAAAGCAAAGGTACTGTTTCGTCCATGTGGTAAACAAGTTGGTTTCTGTTGCTGTGCTACTGTTTACGACTATTGTTCAGTCCAACACTGCACTGGTTAGTTCGGTCGGATAGTCCTACAATGGCTAAGTATGCAATAGAGAACAATAGAAGAGGGAAAGGGATTGACATCCTGCTAGCTAATGCTCCTTTCCAAACTTTTCTATTTTGTGCCACACAATACAGAAACAACTTTCCTGTCAATTGAGAAAGTATTTTTAAACAGTTGATACTTATGTAAGACACAAATACAATTAAAATAGTAGCGTGATATAATATAAATGATATAAATATCATAAATATATTTTTGTTCAAGTAAGACTAATTATAGACAGAAAAATTTCTCATTTGTTTATCTTGTAAGGCAATAAGAAAAGAGTTGAGATTTTCATATTATTATATTGTGTATATTGTACTGTACAGTAGCAAACAATTTGCTCCCATTCTCCCTAATTTTGCTATCTACCTATACAGTAAAGAATGCCGTAGTTATATTTTCAGAGTTGAAATCATCGTCCAATATTTAAGAGTTTGATTAAAAATAAAGAAGAAAATCATATAAGCGTCAATGACTGTATAGTAGAGTTATAAGATACTTTATTTTCCAGGCCACAATGATCCTTTTGGCTAACGCTGCCTGAAATCTGGAAGTCTGGAAGTAGCAAGGAATGCGGCGCTGAAGTATCAAAAGGTGCCTACCTAACGATAAGTAGCTATTACTACATGCTGTCTTCCACCAAAGGTAACTGACAGAAGTAGCTATGTAATAGTCTTGTAATATCAATACAGGGATAGAGATAAATGTTTCCATTGACTCACGTAGCTAAGTCACATATTATTGTAACTTTTTTATTAGATCGGTGACATACTGGCAGAGCGTAGAGCCAAAGGAAAAAGGGCTTTATATTCAGTATAGTGCAATGTGTATACACACACAGTATTGTACCTGCATTTAGGACTTACGTACACTATACTATAGTACCAGCTACGTTATAGGTCAAAGATTAGTCCTAGGATAGGAAACGAGTGAAAGAACACGAAAGTTATAGAAAGTTTATGAGGAATCAGTTAGAGTGAGATAGATATATTTGTAATCTGCAGTTGTTGGAGGGAAAGTTGGAGTTGGACTTGGAAAACGGGAGTGACTCCTCTGGTGAAAAGAGAGAGTCTTGACTTGACTTGACTTGACTTCAGAACAGAACATGTCTAGTGTATTTCTAGACACACGAGGCAGACAGACAATCAAGTGAAACGCGATTCCTGAGCTCAGTTTGGTTGGGTGTACGTAAACGTAACTATCTGTAGGAATGAATAACTCGGAAGTTAAATTGGAAGCTATATCTCTGTGTAGAAGCTTTGAAAGCCAGAAAGGGAGTCAGGCAAGGCAGGCAGGCAGCTGTAATAGCAGTAGACAAGTCAGCCAAACCAAGCCAGGCCAGGCCAAAGCTAAAACCATGCCATGCCATGCCAGGATAGTTGTGCCTCGAGAAAACTCCCTTGTCTGTACTTTAAGTATCTGCGAGTTGAATGAGTGAAAGCTCAATATCTCGCAGCATTGCCATTGCATTGCACGGAGAGAGAAAGCAAGTCAACTTTGGACAATGCCTTGGCAATACCATTCTACCAACGAACAAGAACAAACGAAACGAAACAGCAAAGGCAATGCCATGCCATGCTACTACCACATCACATTACAGAACTACTACATACATACATACATACTAAATACATACAAAGGAATTAAATGGAGTAAATAATATACTATTCACAATTCACACTCACTATTTCATATGGGACAAATATTATATAACACTTACATGTATTATGAACCTTGTCCTATTGCTTAATCAGCACTTAGACGCTAGACACCTATAATGAGTACTATTTGTAGTAGACGGTACATTACTAGCTGAAATTTATACCCAAATTGTACATCAAACCAATCTCGTAATTGTGTAATGAAATTGTTAATATTTGTTTAAATCTTGCAAAAAATAATTCTGAAAATTCTGTAAGCTATATGAAATGGTAATTAGATCTGAAGTAGGTATGTTACATATCATACAGACTATAATTAATGCACAATAATATAATGCATCATAAGTACATTACGTCGTCGTATATGCTCCATGGCTGTTGAATTGTGTTAATAATTTCTAGAGAGTCGATACAGTTTCCAGGTTACATAACATTAATTTTATACTCCATATTCGGCTGAAACTGGTGGAAGTGATCCCCTAATCAGATTATGAGGAGACTGATAATGTATAGGTCTCCACTAATTTATACTTATTGTCATTAATTTGAAATAAAGTTACTAATTGGCTAACAATAAGTCCGAATTACCTACATAGAATATTTAATTGATATTACTATTTGTAAGAGCTGCTTCTAATACGATTATAATACAAACCTTTACTATACAGTAACATTGCATATAGCGAATGTGCCTGCTGTTTCTCTTTAAATCTAAGGAATTGTATTCGGAGTACATTACCCTCTCAAAAGTTTGGAACTGTATTGGTTTATGAAGTAGTCGTTTCAACTATACATGTACTAGATGCGTTATATTATATTGATTAGTCTAAAGATAATTCGAATTTTAGATTCATTTAATTTTGTGTATATTTGTATCTACTCTTGTACAGAGTCCTATCATTTACCTCATAGGAGCTATTACATAATATTAGAAGTTAAATTTTAAGTAGTACGAATTTACGAAAGAGTATTCCAATATTTTTAAGTTAGAAACGAATTATATATAGCTGGAAGGTAATAAAACCGTTTTATTCGATTGTAAGAGAATATTTAACTACTTCATTCTAAAACGCAATAAGAAGGTAATATTAAAAACATACCGAAATGAGTAGGTGGAAGGAAATTATGTACTTACAAATAATATAGTCTTCAGATCAAAATTCTGACAAATTTACATTTATAGTTAAAGTTATGGTGATTTGTAGAGCTTTAGGCGCATAAGGAGTGGAAATGGTTTTATTCCATTTATGAGTACGAACGTTAATACTTGCTATTAAGTACCTGTTTCTCGGAAGATATTTTTTTCATCTAAATATATTTCCAAAACATATTAAACATAGAATTGGAGTAGGGCAGTGTTAAATGGAAAAAAGTCCCTATTATGTAAACACCTTTAGAAAGAAGGGCATCAAAATTAGAACTAGTAGATACAAAATATCTTGTAGGGTCTGTGTATAGACAAATGTGGAACATTAAGAAGAAAGTAGATAGCATATCGAGGGGAAAGTTATATGAAGCGGGACTAATTGGGTGTGGAGGAGGACACTTGAAGAAGCCAAGCCAAGCCAAGCCAGTGAAAGTCAATGGCACCGAAAATTAAAATGAGCTAAAAATCCATTTTAAGAGGACGAATACAGGAACTAGTTTAATTTTATATAAATTATACTTGTTATCTGTCTAAAGCCCGTGGCTTAATACCACTTTTGAGAATATCTTCCCTTGTATTCCACACGGAGGAATATTACTAGTAGTAGATAGTAGTTGTGGGGCGAGATATGAAGATATGGACCTACGTAAGTATTTAGTAGAAAAGTAACTATATATTCTATTCTCGAATCTTTGTACATCTGTATTGCACATAGTGTCTATCTATTCTACTACTTATATCTGTAGAAAGAAAATATCTAGTGGAAGTGCCAGAATTCAACGAGTCCAGTGGGATGGGCAGAAGCAGAGAAAAGAAAGAGCCGCCCGGCGTCTTCAATTCGCTTTATAAAACTCTAAATTTTGAAACAAATAAGTAAGAGAAAGAAGGAAGCTGGTGAACGAGGAAAGGGAAGAGCAGGAGGAAGTGGATCGATACCTGCTACTATTCTACTACTTAGTTTCTCTCCTATCGTACTACACTTACACTTACACTACGATACGCTACGTTTCATACTGTACGATGCTACGTAGTGTAGTAGGTACCTAAAACCTACTCAGTTTACTTACGTAACCTTATGTATGGCCAGGACACTCTCATTCTCAAATAAATAGTATCATAGTACGTAATACGTAAGTAGGTACAGTTATATTCTACCTACGTACATAGGAAGTACAATATTCTAGTGAACCTACTATATATATATATATATATATATATTCTAGGTTGGTTTGGCTTCGCTTGGCATACACATACTACATAGAAATAGTAAGTACATGGAACTATGGAAGCTGGAAAGAACAGAACACTTAAAACCATTTATAGAATGGAATAAAACATACATTCGTAAGAGTAGGTATGTTGTATGTATGTATGTATGCGTACAACCGAAAAAGGGTTTCAGGAGAAAGTCTTGTAGTTTTCCTAGTTGGGTTGGTAGTTCTCGGTCCTACTGGTACGATATAAAGTTCTTTGACTTGGATAAATATTAACTCATGCGATGTGAATGTGATGGTTGTTGGTATGGTATGGTATGGTAGTAGGTAGTCATAGTCATGTACATGTACTCTGTAGGTTGTAGCTTGTAGCTAGTAGACTCACTGACTTCCATGTCCGGAATTTCTTTGACTGGCTTCCACGATTCAACATCCATGTGAATGTGATATTATGTGCAGTAGGTACAGATATACTACTGTATTCACGATTCAGAACTATATTATACATAAAATATAACAGTGACCCAGCCTGACTTGACTTCACATAAGTCATGTAATATATGTAACAGATATATTGTAGTAGGCACTAACTTATTGTTATTATGTAACTTAATATGATTAGCGTTACATAAATAATAGTAAATATATTTTTTAAGTATCAGTCATGCCATGCTTTGTAATGTTACATAAAATACGAATATACAACTTAACTTTACATGACCATATCACACACATGCATGCCACGAGTTTAATTTGAGCTGCTTGGTATGGTGTATGGCGAAAATAGAGAAAATTAACTAAACACTTATTCGTCTCTATTAGCATTCTAACACATACGTAATTTATCTACTTTGACTTCTGGCTAATAAATAAATCAATGAATACTTTTGTATAAATTAAAAAATTGCTCTAAGTTAAATACATAATAAAAAAAATCTAGTTTGGCTAAAGTTGATCTACCAAAAACATTAATAGTAAATTTATAGTAAATAGACATAAGTGTGCGTACATATATTATGTATACCTTATTAGGAAGTGCTGTTGTTCAATGATATTATTATTATTAGTTTAAATAAAACTTTGGAACTTGCAAAACTCTTAAACAACTTATAAGAATTTAGAATACCTTAAAGTTACCTAAGCAAACAATGTTATATATATCAGTAATAGAAGTTGGTAAGCATTGACTAACTGTGGTGATTATATGTACAATGCGCTATGTAGTATAATCACTTAAAGTTGTTAATTAATGCACTAAACAAGGAGTCCTCAATTTAGAAACCTATAATTTATCTAGTGTTTGAGTCATCGCTGTCATGCTTCTAAACTACATAAACTACTGAATTAAAGACGCCCATGCGAAGAAAGAATGCTTAGTTCGTGTAAGTCAGGTAATGCACTTTTAAGTTAAAATTTTCTCGTATTATAACATGATAACATGGCAATTTATGCTAATACAATGGTATCATCCTAAGAACAGAACAACTCAAGTAGATATACGTACAGATATTTTTGGTTTCCTATGACCGTAATTCATTCAATTTCGAAATAAAATTTGCAAAGTTTGTACTGAGCTTCATCAATCTCAAACTATAATCCTTGTCTATAATAATATCATACACAGTTAAGCAGCATATATTCTTTTAAACTTTTTAGAATTGCTAGTGACATTGCTTCTAATCTCAACAAAGGAAACAAATTAATAAAAAACTGATTGTGTAAGGATCTCAGATCACAATTGCAAAATGTAATTTAATGTCTTATATCTATTATATAATTTTGTCAATAGATTGCATAATATAAATTTTCGTACAATTCTAGTAAATAAAATTGTTGAAATTTTGCTACAGGCAGTAAGGTATTTGGATAAGAAGTAAGTAACTAGTAGGAATCTACCAATAAGTTGGAAATATTTGCGTCTCCGCTTAAAACTGTTTTGTCAGGTCAGGTTATTTTTGAAGTGGTCAATTATAGTGTAAAGAATTTGTTTTAGAATCAAATCTGCGTAATTTCCCCCAATACGCAATAATACATAGCATACCTAGTACTATTTATTTGTAAGACGACAAAGAATCATGGAGTATATTAAATCCTCCTAATGAAGTTCTGCTCCCAATTAAATTAAATTGCTGTAACAGTGTATAGGATATGCGCATAATATGTAATAATCCATCTATTTAAATTGCTAATTCGTGCTATTGAATGTATCCTTGGGCTAACTGCAATCGGAAACGTGTTACGTAGTTCAAAGACTTTGCTATACACGCTGAGAAGACAGGAAAAGCATTTCCGACCACCAAGGTTGAACTAACTGGATGAGTCCCGGAGACGATTTCCTGTTTGGGTTTCATCTTCCCACTTACTTTCTCCTTGAAATCTGAAATGGCTTTCCGCCTGTACTGTAGCGACTCGAACTATACAGGACCAACCCTAAGCTGCTTATTTTATAACTGAACGGAGAACTCATACAGTACTTTTGTCTCCCAATGCCCTAAATTCGCAATCCAATGCGGCTACTACCACGATACATACATTCACGTGAGACATTAACTAATCTAATCCCGTATTGTACCGTTGTAAAGTGCCTGCGTACACATTACCTAGATTATGAGAATTAATTTGCAAATGAAATTGCTTACCAACTAAACAGCTTCTAACGTAAACTTTGATTATCAAAAAGACTTTTCCCAAGAAGTTGGAAATTAGTTAAGAAGATAATCGAAATGTATTTTGATTGCTTAATCTACGCCGACTGGTTTCATTAGTTAATTAGGAAATGAATAATATTCTTACCTGGAGGTCTCGGCTGTCCAGGAAATTGTTGTCCGTGCATAGGAGCACGTGGCCGCATTCCCATAGCTGGACTCATTGCAGGTGAAGGTGCACCAGAATGCGGTGGTCCCATTTGACCTGGCCCTTGCATTTGAACTGAGCCTGGTGGACCTTGAGGACCCATGCCCGGACCTTGCGGTCGCATTCCCGGTGGCGGTTGGTGTTGTTGTTGCTGTTGTTGTGGGTGTTGTTGTTGCTGTTGTTGTGGGTGTTGTTGTTGCTGTTGTTGCGGGTGTTGTTGTTGCTGTTGTTGCGGGTGTTGTTGTTGCTGTTGAGGCGGTGGTCCTCCTGGTTGCATTCCTCTTGGCATGTTTACAGGTTGTGGCCCATTGAATCGATGTGGTGCTCCGGGTCCACCCATGGGTCGTGGAGGGCCACCGAAATTAGGAGGACCCGCCCGAACTAACCCAGGGCTTGGCGTCGGTCCTCTAAATTGTGGAGGGCCGCCATAGGGACGAGGGGCACCTCCAGGACCACCAGGTCCTCCCGGACCTCCTGGACCTCCTGGGCCAGGGCGCACTTGAGGAAAACCGCCCATTGGCCTTGCCTGGCCTTGCTGTTGTTGTGGCATCATGCCATGTGCTTGTTGTTGCTGTTGTGCTGCCTGCTGCTCCTCCGTCCCCATGATCGTGTTAAGCATTTTACTCGCAAAGTTGAACATCTTGACTCCTTATTTCCTCTTAGGGACACCACACCACAAGAAAAACAGTTGTAGTTCTAACAGTAACAACGGTTGTTGTAAGAAAAATCTGTTTGCAGTAATATGAGTCCAAGTTATCTCTTATCAATGAGACTCCAGCAATTTTTAATTTTTGATCGTACAGCTAATCCTTGTAGTTGAGACGTATTTACATGTAATATTATTAGTCGACTAATTGCTGTTGCTGTTTTCGCTTTTAGTATTTGCAATCAGTATTAGCTTGCTAGTTCAATGTTTTAGTGTTATGGCATTGTATGAAGTACGTACGCGTGTGAAAATTTGATTAGTATATGTAATTTGTAATATTTAACAACGTGTAATATTATTATTGTTTATGTAGTACGGTATAGTAGTAGGATTTATTAGTATATAGGTAGTAGTTATTATTTAGTTATGTTATGTTATGTATTACTATTATTATGTAACTGTTACTGAATTACGTGGTAGTTAATAATTAGTAAGTAGTAGTAATAGTAGTAGTTTGATTTTCGGTTTGTGTCGTCGTGTAATAATTGCCTATTTCCTATTATTATTATTATTACAGAGAAGTACAGTATTATGTAGTATCTAGTAATAATTTTATTATTATTCTTAGTTGAGGATCTAGAGTGTATGTAATAATCATAGTAATAATGTAGTGAATAGATTTGAATGGTAGTACATAATAATATGTACTGTCTAGTTGTAGTTGTATATTTGTTTGTGGTGTTGTTGTTCACTTGGAATTTTCGCGATTGTTGTGATGACGATAGACGAGCGTTCAAGAAGGGTTCAAAGGGAGGATGGCTACTCATCCAGGTGCCTTGTTGGCAGGCCAAGGAGGACCAGTGCCACTCATGTTACATGAGGCACTTTTGGCAATAGGATTTTTGCCACGAGTCTCTCCAACTGGCAAGGCACGACGGCGGAGATGAAGAGACCAGCCAAGAGCACATCCTCACGATTCCATCGCTGAACCACACTGTGCAGAGTCTGGTGACTGGCACATGAGAAAATCTGCAAGAACTATTTTGGCGCATGGCTCCCCAGTCACATCAGACTACACAAGACCTAACAAAGCATCAAAGAAGCATATTTTGTCCATTATAACATCGTACACTCCACCGGATTTGAATAGAGCTCGCCCCAGGCAGTTATTGATCCCGGAAACGGGCGAGAACCTCCTCGAGTGCCCGACCACCAGGCGGACGGGGAGTCGAGAGGGGACGAGAAACCGAGGCATCGCCTCCTTCGTCCCATTTTGTCGGGAACGAGGAGTCCGAATGGTCCTCGCCCGCTCCGAACTGATCGATACGACTGTCCCCGACCACGTAAGGAGGAGTCCCCGCTTCCCGACTCGGTCGCTAGCGAAAGATCCGAACTCCGGGATCATCATCAGCAGAAGTCAGCGTAAAAGGTTTTCGCGTTGCCCTCGCTCGTTCATTGATGCGGCTCTTGGCTCTTATACCCTTTTACTTTAGCTTTGCTGGTTTAGTGTTCGTAGTCCAAGCCAAGCCAAACCGAGGAATGACTTACTTATTGTTGGTATTTTCCCACTACTCCTGTCTTTTCGGGACTAACTCTACCCGCCTGCCTTCCTGCTGGGTCTGGGTCGCTTCTACAACAACTGCTAGCAAGTTCCTACTTAGAAATACTGTGTTACAGCTTACTATGTATGTACAGTACGTTACGCTACGTACTTGTAACTTTACTATGTATGCTCATAGTGTGTATGTACTACGTAGTAGCTCTATTTAGTTCTCAACTTCTAATATTATATAACCAAATACCTGCTAGATCACCAACAACCACACAAACTCTCTCCTCCCGACTTTCTTCTAACTCTAACTTTCTGCTATTTTTTCCGTTGCCCTTACAAACCGCACCAGAGCAACTAGGAACAACTAGGAACTCGGGCCAGGGTCTGGGCATTAGCGTATATTTAATTAAATCCGGCTATTACCCAGACCTTAGGTGGGAACCCCGAAAATCTAAAATACGACAATGGAAATTACCATTTAAAGGATTGGAGAGGGCGGAGTCGAGCTAAGCTTTCTCCGCACAATGCAAGTGAACAGAATATATTATTGAGGAAGCTCCCTCCTAAACTGAATTCTAAATACGCCAACGTTCCTACTTCTCTTAGTTATTAAGCATTGCTCAATGCTAGGAGGAACTTCCCTCGCTCGCTCTGAGCTCGCTGCCGCAATGACACTCTCTACCTCAAATTCCATATTATATTTTCGCTTTCCCTCCCCCTTTCTTCCCTTCTTGTCTCCTACTCTACACTCTATCCTACTTTCTCCGTCGTCCATTTACTCTAACTCTTCCTACTATTTAGCTACATACATATGTAAGTATACATTGTACACTGACTGAAAAATATTTAGGACTTTTCTTTCCCCCGTTGCTGTCCCTGGGAGATCCGCAGCCCGACGACGTGCCTCATCTCTTCCTAACTTAACTAAATCCATTTACGATGTTGCGTCATCTCTCCCAGCCATAGCCAGCCTGGAAACACAACTCACACTCCTACTGCATCCTTTTATTCCATTTCGTATATGCTTTAACTATATCTATATTTATGTCATAAACAAAACCAAGCCGAATTCTATTTTCAACGAACTTTCTCCTTTTCCCTTTATTATATGTAACTATATTTATACTGATATAATATATACAAACTAACCACCTCCATAATCAATCTGCTCATCTGTTCTTCTCTTCCTCACTCTCATGGGACCTATATACATCTTTTTAAATACTATCATACTATGTACAATCTACCACTAGTACTGAACTCTTACAAAAGGCTCTTACTCATATGCTTTCATTCTCTCTTTCCTTCTGCATACACTAACGAACCTTAACCCCTTATTCTCCTACAGTGCCCACGACCTTGTCTTTCAATATACGAGGGACGACATAGTTTATACATAGTTCCAGAGCCCATTCATGTATGCCAATAATATCTAGCATGGTACATGAAAGACATATCCATAATATTATCATATAATTTTCCTATTACTATATACTATTAAGGATTAAGTAACATTTAATTTGTTTATTTGTAATAACATTTTCCTTATAAAATGATGCATCGCATTGTTAAATTGGATTACAATTTGATATTGTATTTTCATACAATTAATTTTGATTATTTAATAGTGTGAACATGAGGTAAATATTTGTAAAATAAGAAATAGCAAATTTTAAAGCAGTGTAAAATTTCCTAAAGGGTACGATAGAAAAATTTTCTATAAAAATACAACTATAGCATTGGGTACAACATGTGGAGTATAGAATAGTTTATGCCTCCCTCGTATTAGCCTACTTTATCCATTTTCTCCTTGGTCATTTACTACATTGAGTATATAGCTAGACTCCCGGTGTGTTAAATTAAGTGCCTAGCACAGAATTAGTGTCATTGTTTTACCGCAGCATAGGCAATATTACTAAGTTACCCGACTGGAAATACTTATAGCCAAATTACAGTGCATTAATTAAACTATAACTTTATTTATAACTTTCAAGTATTATATCTGTAGGCACTAATACTAACTAGTTTCTTCGAAACTCATTATATAGAAGTGCTAGAAAAACTTTTATGAACCCTGCAAACATAATATAAAAGTATCTGGATTTACTTTGATATACTTTGACATTGGTATAGCTGTATGCCTACTACCTATATACTACCTACGCAAAATTTGTATTGCATTATTTAATGTCTGTGAGTTGTGTACTGCGTTCCAGTGGCCAAAAAATTCACTTCCGCCATTCCGTAAAAGAAAGATTCTCGCTTTGTTAAGTACGCCGAGAGTTAGTAAAGAAATAATGGGCCAGGCATACCAAAAGCGACAATGTTTATTAGACGCTTTACTAAATGCCTACAACAGCTTTTCTCGCTGGTACATAAAGCTATATAATAGGTAGAAAGAGAAAGGTTTATATTAATGCTAAATGCGACAGTTCTATTTGAGAATGTCGTTTCCATGTCCTTTCTCTAACGGTAGGTTGTAAAATAAAACTTTTTACTAAAGTCATTTGAAACTAGAAACATTCCAGGTAATTGTTTCAGCTTTGCAAAGTCATGACTGTGAAGGGAAAACAATACGCCTTGAATGTAGAAATCAATTTGCGCGATTTATCTCCAATACCAATTTGTACATATAGATATACCATTGCTATTATAAGTATACAAAGACACATATCTAAGTATTTACTATACCAGGAATCCAGGAACGTAAAATCAGACGTAAATATATTGTAACGTACAGTACAATACAAAGACACGGCATAATATTGACACTAGATGTGAATAGCTAACAATAACTTGTTCGTTCGCCTTCCTTCTTGTTAGTCTGAGGAAAGGAAAGTTTTCCGGGAGCCGAAGCGTGACGATCGGAGTCGGAGAAATTCGACTTCTCCTTTCGCTCCTTGTCGGCTCCATAACAGTTCTACTTTGACCTGCTGTTGGATATGAGCTTTATTCATCGCTCACCTTTCTACCTACAAGTAACAGTTTCTTTTTACTCGATCTTTTTAAGTAAATGGCCCTTGCTATTTAAAAAAGTTAAGTAGACAGGTTATATTCAGGCACACATGACGTTTAACAGTGCTTCCAATGTCCACCAAGTTAACCGCGGTGCCAATGGCTCCCAATCACATTCTGTACTCGAGACTGTCAATACCTCACTTCTCAAAGATCCAATTACACAACAAACAAATCCTCACCCTCCTTTGAGCAATCACATTTTACAAAGTTCCACTAACTCATTGGATAGGAATAGCGGCACAGCAACAAGAGACACAGTTTTGGTTCTTTTCACTCTAACTATTATCTCAGTTATGCTATTTTTTACATTGTACTTTTGGAGAAAGCACCGGGATCGGCCATTGGCGACTTTGTACAAGTAACGATAATAATATTATATTAATGCTTCCTTTTTGGCGATTTAATTGACATACATACATATTTGCATTTTTGGCAGCAAGATGACTAAATGTATAATTCATCAGTATTATTAACCTTTTTCAATTTTTTGAACAGTATTTTACAACGTAATAGTTTATGCAATTAGTACCTATTTCATTTTGGTAATATCTTAACAGATTGGAGGAATACCGTTATTCTCGCTTGAGTCAAAATGAGATGGAAGTTGACAGCGTAGTTTTCTACAGTGACACTCTTAATCCAGAGCAACCGCTTAACGAACATGTGTGTAATGAGGCTGATAACGTAAGCTTTATTTTACTGCGCAATACTATAATAATATAATATTTGACTCCATAAATTACTTTGGATACAGTAGTCCGCTATATATGTACATACATGCTAAAAGTAATTTATGGAGTGTGTCTAGCGCCTATTAGCAATAACAATTTAGGTACATTATAAATAAGCGTACTATTATTAACAAAAGTGTTAGTATTAAGATATACATAAGCTAGCAAGTTGGTAGATAGTTGAAAATATTAAATGTCGGCTTCCCCATATTACTTATTCTCATATTTTAATAGTTTATAGAAGAAGATGAAAGTATAGAAATATTACTTTGTGTAGAATATTTATATTTTAATCGAATGCAGGAATGGGAGATGTTACTTTCTCCATACGCATGTTTTTAGGCAAAATATTACGTATCATTAAGAGCCATAATAGTAATCCTCATATATGCTTGTTGATTTGTAAGTCAACAGCAATAACGTTCATCACAAACCGCTTTCAAAAACTTATAACTTTCAGATTTTATTGCGTCATAGAATATATGATACATAGAGAGAATAGAGATACAAATCCTATTATGACGAATTTGTGACGCACGCACATGTAGTAAACGTTGCTCGACTTCAGTGAGAAACGCATGCCAGAAAGCAGCCATGAAATAATAGCACCTGTTAGATGCTCTTGATGCTCTCAAAAACACGAGTTTACTTCTATACTTATGTGTATGCATATCTAAAAAAAATTACCTGTTCGTTTTACCTATACAACGTTAACTAAAACAAATTTTACATTTAAGTTTAAAATGATTCTCTTATACCCAATAATGTATGTACCAAGTTAATGGTGCTATCAATTCTACATTAAAACAGCCAAACATTTTATTATTTCATTTTACTGGAAGAAGTATTGAGAAATTATGCCAGATTTATAGTTTAATGATGTCTATAATGCAACAATGGGGACGAAACCGATTATTAAGCACATTGGGTATTTACTTCATTTGTCTACTACTCCAACTGTTCTAAACCAAAAATACGTATTTTAAATATAAGTAAATAAAATGTCCTACATATTATAGAAACAATTCGGAAAATTTGATGTTCCTATTACGTTTTTGCTTAAAGTAGTGTTTTAGGTATAAACCCCCAAACTACATACTCGGGTAGCAAAGTGCAATCTTAAAATCGTTCCCGTAATAGGGAATTTTAAACCTACGATAATTAATTTAAACTTTACACCATTATATTATAATTATATCCATAAGTTATTTTAAAGAATTTTGCCAATCTTTGAGTACCGCTGTTAGCAACAGTTACACATTGCGTCTTGTAAAAAAGAAACAAAATACCATTTTATTACTATAACTAATAATACTAATTATTTATCGCCCTCCATAAACCAGGTGAAAGCGGCTACTCTTCACGTGGAGACAGATTCGTTAATTACCATTCCAAATTGTACGTCGCAAGTGGTTCCCAATCTTAAAGAAGTGAAATCCAAACCAACGGCTACATACGACGAAATGTCGGATGAGGTGAATAAACTTTTTAATGCATTTTTACAACAGCTTAACAATTTTGCGCTTAAAAACTATTTTTAAATATTTTTAACATGAATTTAGTAAATAATTCATACATATACTATAGCACAAAGGGAAACAATATTGCAAAACCGTTATTTTTTATTTCTTTTTAGGACCTGTTACAGTAAATCAACATATTTTCATCATTCCATCCTGCAACTTTTAATTAAAACCCCGATTTGTCTGCAGCTTTGTGGTCTTTAATGGATCGCAACCTCTTATTGCAGTACTCTTTCGCAAACAAATTAAAAAACCTCGTACCTCCACTAAACCTAACAAAATCTATTTAATACTAGACTATTTATAGAATTATATGGTTACAAACATGTATCCGATATTTACTTATGCGCACGTATCAAAACTACACTGCAAACTTTCGTGTAATATTAAGAAAGTACGGGTACCTAAAATATTGCAAGACGTGAAAACAGATATTATTGAAGGGTACGGTGCCACCTAATTGGATTGTATCTATTCCTTTTTGCACACTTTAACGGTATATTCACATCTTTTGTGGTAAACTAAGTAAGAGAAAACATTTTCGAAATTATCATCGCCATGTATTTGCACAGCAGATGGTAAGGTATTATATCAATTAAATGTGAATTTTGCAATCTAAATGTATTTTACTGTGGATTTGAATTAGAATAATGTTTATTTAAGTTCTATATTTAATTACCATCGTACTAAGCCCATTTGGCCCGTCAACAATTGTTTCAGACTTTTGTGTTAGTCACTAGTATCCTTTAATATTTCTGCAAAAATTACAGAAATAAAAATATATCTGAAGAGTGTAAGCCTATGTAAACATAAAGAAATCATATTGACGGTAAAAATTCTAAACGTTTAAAATAGTTGACTATTTCAATATTTGTCAATTATATATTATCCTTTCACAAAATAAAGAAATATTATAATCCTTCTAACACGTGATATAACAAACTGCGTAATTGATTGTTGTACGACATTATTTTGAATCAAAGCGATGAACAGCAGTCATTAATTAACCACCGGTGCAGATTTAATTTTATAAGAAGGACAATTGCCGGAAAAATAGCAAAAATAAATGTTCAACATTTTCCCTAATTTCTTTTATTTCAATCCCGAATTAATTAATACAGGGGAATAGTTTATAAATATATTAATGAAGAATAACGTCATCAATAAATGACTCGGAATTATCCCGTGTTGCATACAAATAAACACTGATTTTGTCTCCTTGATTAGCTCTGAATGAAATTCCATATACCTCATAGCCACGTGAATTGTTAATCGAGAGTTCTTGGCCTTGAACATCATTAACATGTATACCAAACTTTGCTGAAGATCCACTAGAAGCGCACCAAGCTGTTAAATAATATTCTCGAGTCTCTGGGGCAATCAAGTCTTGATTAAGGGACATATCAGTCGTTGCGGTCCGGATAAAGCCGCTGTACCTACCCCGTCTTGTATAATCTGTGTTGGCACCTCCATTGCTCCCGAAAAACAGTTGCCATGCATTGGAATTTAAATCCTCGAAATCACTGTTTCTTATTAAATTAGTGCTACTGACGGTATCCTCCACTGCATCTTCAATCCTAATAGTAGTTACCGACCTCGCCGGTGCACTATACTGTAATAATTTTTGAGCATCCACACTTGGGGCTTGAATTGGGACATTTTGTTCAGAAGAAGAGGTTCTTGTGGCACTAATCGTGTTAAATGATGTGAATAACTTCAAAGAGTACGTTTTTGACATTGCACTGTTTCCTCCATTAACTATTACTAAAACCTAAAATGCAGACAAGTAAACTTTGAAAACGACTTAATCAAACTAAAGAAATTGTCATTTTATCAGTTAACCATACCAGAGTTTTAGAATTACGGTCGTAAGCCGCTACAGCGTTCTCGTCGGTAATATGGATAAATGTGAAGCCTGAGTAATTTAGGTAAAATATTCATTTTTGATGAAAAAAGTATCCTGTATGAAATATGGTAACAACAGGAATGATATAATTACCTTTGCGAATATATTTGCTAAATTGCATCATAGCATAGTATCCCGAGTTGTATCGTATGTTATCAAGACGTGGGTTTCCATATGGAATATCTAAAAGGCCCCAGGCGCCGTTCACTTGATCTTCCATCACTTGCCAGTAAACTAAAATTCATAGCAGTCTACTTATAGCCAAACAAATTTCAAAATCTAAATTTAATTATGTGGTTTGCTACTTATGTATTACACACCCCATGCGGAGGGCAGTAAATTTCTCATATCCAGTACTATTCTATTTGCCACGTTGAGCCCCTGGCCCATATCTTCCGTTCCTCCTGCTTGCCATCCCCTTAAAATGAAATTCAAATATTGAATTTTATAGAACTAATGTGATGGTAAATTAAAAAGTACATATGTGCACACTACTAATCGGCATATAAATTATTTAGTACATTTCATCCATCCATAGAACGTGCCCATCCTTTTGGCTGATTGAGTAGAGTAAGTCTCTTCGACTACCACTGTACCCGTGGGTATTCACTTTTCTGATGACGCCAGCCAGCCCTTGATCTCGGAAATAATCTTGGGTGACGCATTCTGCATCGATACTTGTTTCATCGGCAACAGAAATAGAAGTGTAACTCTTCATATTCTTTCTCAATAGAGTAGCATCTAAGCTGCCAATTACTCTAGCCATTCCAGCTCTTTCAAAGCAACAACCTTCTTGCCCAGACTGGGCTCCGTTCCAATATCCCGAAGATGGTTCATTGAATGGAGCAATGGATTGAAAATCTAAATTGTATGTCTCGTGATAATGCTTTACAACTTCAGTCAGGTAATCGGTAAACAAATCAGAATTTATTACTGGATCAAAATTCACATGAAGTGAACCTCCGCCAGGATTCCCTTTAGAACAACCAGAAATTGTCATCCTGCAAATATATGTTATTCACATAATTACATCTCACTCCATAATATTCCATAGTATTTATCAAATATTTATATATTTATTAGTAAATACGAAAGTCATCCAAGCAGCAGTATTGCAGCTAAAGAATAAATTAGAGCTTTTGGGCCTATAGATAATATCACAAGATATTTCTATCAAATTTCAGGCAAATTGGAGAGCGTATTTACGCTTGAAGAAAAACAATGTTTTATACGCTACCATTGCGGAGGCGAATTAGAAAAAGCCTCAAATGTATCCACTCCTAATTCCCTGGCTGCGAGAAGAATTTTTCTTGCCCTTGGATCTCTAGTCCCTTTTAGAACAAATTACGATATCAATTATTTATAGTTTTCACATATTATCAAAGACAATACAAATTTCATAATGTATATTATTATGTATAATTGTGTTTTGACTGCTTAACGGGGCTCCCCCATACAGTAGGTAGTTTTATCATGTAAATATAGGAAGAAGCATGATGGTAAATCCTAAATATCGAAGAGACTCCGTTAATTAAACTAGTAATAGTAATTGTAGATACTATATCTGTAATAAGCACCCTGACGATGCTAGAATTTTCACGGCGTTAATTACAGTAGCTACGATAAGGCATATTTTGATCGATTAAATATGTTTATTAGTATACAATCATATGGCATATCCGGCCCATCTTTAAACGATTCGGTAGCTCCCCCTGCACGGTATGCACCACATGTATAATTTCCTGGTGTTGTCCCTCCAATGGTGTACCGGAGAATATTTAGATTTAATTTTTCCGGCTGTAAAAATAATATTCCTTGTAAATACTTGCGCCCTAGCAAACGCAACTATCAGTATTCTAATTTACAATTCGTAAATAAAAATATTTGATTTACCGAAAACAGGGCATGGTTAATTTCATCTTGAACTTCCTGAGGCATTCCTCCTAGGACGTCGCCAAACCAAGCCAAGGAGCTTCCCCATCCTTCAAATTCAACAAAACGAGCTCCGGGGTCAATAAAATTTATTTCCTGGCCGAAGGATAGGGACAAATGTATGATAATAATGCTAAGTCTTAAGATAATTAATTTTTGTGACCGCATTATAATTAACTAGCAGTGTAAAACAGCGAAAATTTTATTATGTGAATTCGCAAAAGTGTTTATTAAAAGAATAATATTGAGACTATCGATGGGTTAACCAGTTGTTGATTTGTGTGCCAAACGACCGAGTTACTATTTCTGATTGTATTATCACAATCATTGAATAACACTGCCATACTATGCAATGTAATATTATTGACTTATATAAAAGCTAATTACAGTTGTAATTAGCTGTATAAGCTAATCTACTATATAATTGCATTAATGCAAATAATAAGTGAAGGGATTGTTATCTTGTTAAGAACATGTTCCAATTATGAAGGTGTTACATAATAGTGTAATCTAATCTGCATGGATTAGGGGAATTAAATTATTAACTGTATTTAGTAAATACCACTATACCACTACTCATAATAATTTTTGCTGTAACATTTATTATTCTACATTTTGACATAATGAGTGCGTGCACAATTAACAAATTGATTTACATGAAATTATCAGAGTAATTGCCTATGTATTTACCAAATTGGCAATAAAATCCCAATATAATACAATGTCCACCCTTGGTAATTTTATGATCACGACAATTAATTATCGTATTGACGAAAGGGACTTATTAACCTAATATGCAGGCATAGTACTATACTGAATTTAATTGCAAAGCAGACGTCTATCTAATTGTAAGTACGACAAAAAGCATGGTTAGGTATATTGGTAGGTACATGTTCCAAATGGTGCCCATTTAAAAATCGATGATAAGGTGTATATTAAAAATGGAAATAAAACAGGGAAAATGACAACAATTTATTAAGTAAACTATAAACAACTTAGTTCGGAAATAGATTATTACTACAAAATATATAAAAAATTTGGGGTAGCTGCAGCACGAGCAAGTCGGAAATAAAGTTTCATGTGTTTCGAATTGATCAACTATGTGTTAACCATTTTTAAAAACGTAACCATAATTAATTACAAGTGAGGACCCTACTATGTCATACTAATCAGCTGTAGAAGAATATAATATGCGCGACTTTTCTTTAAATGAAGAATAATAAGTTTTGCATATCCGATGATTCAATAGGGTTAGCTACTATGAATTTTTTATTAGCATTGGATTCAGTAGACGAGGAGATGCACACCCTCTTATTCGAAATAAATATGAACACTTAAAATTATGTTAGAATATGGAGTTGTAATGTGTACAGATTGAAATATTGCTATGCCAAGAAAACGCAGAAACGAACCATAAATATAACGTAAATACATAGTATAAGATTTATTTATCATTTAGTGCAAGTGCAAAAAAATGGAGCAAGAGGACTCAACAATATTTAAAGGTCACATTTCAGCAGCAAATGCTCTATATTTCTTTTTTAATATAACAAATCCTGTGGCAATTTAACGCTATAGATAGTAAATATTATAATATCTTAGTTAGTTTAATGTGGCATAGAAAGTTATTTGCCAATTTTTAAGGATAGGTAAGCGTTTTACACGCATCTCGTAAACATTATACGTACCTAGTCTATATGTCAGACTTTTAATAACAACAACACATTCGTAAATTAAATCAATGATAAAGGAAGATTAGTTTATTCGTCGTTTAGGCTATAGTTCGCAGGTTCCCAGAGCTATACCGAGTGGGAGAGGCTTTGAGAGAGCTGATACTCTCCTCTAAATCCACAAAAAATAAGAAATTATGGGTTTTTTCCATGATGGGCCTATGAGCCCCTTTAGGCCCCCCAAACTGATTTATATATTTTCCCTTTGAGTTCTACAACAGCATGGGCTGGGTAGGTGATGTCTTCCTTATTAGTTTTAAACATACTATTAGCATAAAATAATAACATATAATAATAACAATATATCCCTGACATTGCAAATGTTTGGGAAACAAAAATTGTGAATCAAAATACATAATATGTAAATATATTTAAATAATAATTTTTTAATGTAATTACAGATGAATAATATTCAAAAAGCCAAATGAAGGCGAAAAATATTTGAGTCATCATTTGGCTTTAACAAAATAAAGGGCTTTTATTCAGTAAAGTATAAACTTGTTTGTCCTGTTATATGACTGTCGCCCCGGAGGCGGTCCACTTTTTCCATAGCACAGCCAATCTTACAAGGCTAGATTCACCCAGATCACACCTACAAGAAATTACAGTTGTTATCATCTTAGCAATATTATTTACAACGAAATAGTATTTTCAAAGCGGGTTTCTTATTCCATGCATACCTTTGAAAGTGAGGAAGCATGTTAATAAAGACTTCAGTGGGAACTGCTACTTCATTCTCTTCGTATAGCAAAGAAGCAGAAATAGCTCGTGCTATAAAATTCCAAGCGCCGACCTTGCTATTATTTGTCTCAGCTTCAGACTTTACAAGCAAGCACTCAGCTTGATGAAGGAAAGCAACCAGAATTGATACTCCTAACTGTAATTACAGATAAATAAATTATAAAACATTATATATGTAAATTTACAATGAAAATTAGTAAACATATATATAGTATGCAAATAATATAGTATAGGATAATTAATTTTCAACTTTACTTTTGATTTAGACATGTACAGGAAAACTTTAGGAGGAACATTGTCCATTGAAACAAGAAGATCGCTAAACTCGGCAGACAAAATACAATGGCGAAGGTAAGGATAAGCTTTCTCTAATTCCGTATTTTTAATACTTGCCCACACGGCAAATGTACGCAGCATATGATTAAAAACGGGATAGCGAATTGATGGTTCCATAAGGGGTATTAGTCTACTTATGAGCATCTGAAATAAAACAAAAGTCAGTATCAGAGTAAATTGATGTATTATGTTGGAAAAAGCAAATGGTTATTACTATTAGTATCTGTACTTACTTTTCCTTTTCTGACAGCTAAATATTCTGTAACTTTTTCAGGGGATTTTAAAACTTGAACAATCTTTAAACCGTTTTCCCTTCTAAGTTTTACGCTGCTTTCGTCACCATTACACAATAGCGACAATCTTATGTCAGCTTCCTCCACATTCAAAAGGCATTCATACAGCTAAAATCAGATAATTGAAATTACAGTGTCATACCTCAGAAAGATAATTAAATAATTATTGTTTGTATTTGTATCATTAGCTAATGAAATCTTATCTACTGCAATTTATCTACCTTTTCAATTTCCAGGAGTAGGTATCGATATGCCTTGGGTCCTCCACGAGTTGAAGGACCTGAATCAACCACCCGGATCACTGTGTCTATTGCTTTTTTTGGTGCCAACGCGCTCACGGCTTGCAATTTTCCCAAAGAGTTTTCAAAATGAGCAGGTTGATAATGATGCTTATTCGATGCGTCGTCAGATTTCTTTGGGAAAAGTTTGGACAACAATTCTCTATTTCTGTCAGGATTAGATGCTCTAGAATTTCTTATAGTATTCATCTGAAAATGTAAAAAGCACGTACATATAATTACCATTATTTCTCAAGTTTCTACTTAAGTTTTACAAATGTATTAATAATTAAGCCTTACAAGGGCATAGTAGTCCGTGGGATAGGGGTGATCATTCTGAAGCTGTATAATTTGAATGTTCCTGAGCCTTTGTTTGTCTTTCTCATTCATAAGACCGCGGAAGGGATCTTCAGTCTTCATATTATTACTAATGTGGCTTCTTCGGAAATTTTGATTATGTGGACCATAACCAGGAGGCAGTGGAACTCCGTGTCGCATAGCTAATGGGTTGAAGGGGGCATTAAATGGAACCCTATTTCTGAATTGAGGGTTCATTTGCCAAAACCTCATTTGCTGTTGTTGTAGGGCAGTGAAGTGCATATTTGGCGGGGAGGGCATCCCCACATTAGATAACATATTCTGTGGAAAAGCTCCTGGGGGATGATTTCGGATCTGCCGATGAGGAAT
The DNA here is from genome assembly GCA_034694165.1 of Tomocerus mixtus. Lineage (NCBI taxonomy): Eukaryota > Metazoa > Arthropoda > Collembola > Entomobryomorpha > Tomoceridae > Tomocerus > Tomocerus mixtus. Next base: position 23,526 of record JAQFYC010000519.1, read on the forward strand.
TTGTTGTGCCATGTTTTGCCGCATCATGACCATATGGCCTACATTTAGTCCACCTGGTGTCATTCCAAGCGCTGGACGGATGTTTGGACTCATCACTCCCACAGAATGAGGCACAGCCTGCTGTGGATGTAGTGATGGCATAATGGGGGAGCTGTGGGAAATGGGTTGCACCTGTCGAGGTGGGATTTGGTCTTGGCGTGGCATCCTCGTTTCCTTGGGTTTGAGGTGGCTAGGGGGAGGTGTAGAGGCTTCCATCCATTCCCTTTCTAACTCTTCCACTGACATAACTTTAGGTCTTCCAACATTTACCACCGTCTCTGGGTTTATTCTTTGATTAGGAGGTGTCGACTCGTTTGCTTCTTTCATTAGTTCCTTCTCCAGCTCATCAACAGTTCTAAATTTCTGTATTTAATAATTACATAACATATTGTTAACATGTCTCAACGTCTCGTATACTTAATATTATAGGGAAAACAAACAAATGACAAATGTGAATTTGCTTACAGGTTTACTGGTTGCTTCAGGCGACATCATTGATGTGTCATTCTCTTCTTCAGCACGCACACCTAATAGTAACCCCAAATTTGAACCAGCAGAGTGAGGATACTGTCCATCCTTTGCATTATTTTGTGTAACGGGATGGACATTGTTGACAATAACGGAACCCACTCCAGATGTACTTGGAGCAGGAGCAGTTTGACGAGCGTCATTAAATGGTACATGAATGGTAGTTGGAGCTGAGGGTATTGATGTTGGGTGCATGGACCACACTGATGATCCTAAGAGAGAACTCCCGCCTGGGAGATCCTTGTCACCGAGCCAATGCAAATGTTTATTGGCAACCTGTAAGCCGGGTGCATGTCCTTATCATTAGTCTAATCACAAATATTATTAACAAAACGAATTTCCATTAACTTGTATTTATTCACTAACCTGAGGAGGCATGAAATATGTATTATAGTTAGCTATGCCGCCCAGGCGCCTTAATTTATTTTTCTTCTCTTCCTCTTCATCTTCGTCAAAATCATCTAAAACTAGACGGGAAATACTTTCCTCCAGTGCATTTTCATTTTCAAAGTCGTCATACTCAGTCTCCTTTAACCGATCGTCATAAGGGGATTCAAAATCTTGAAATTCCTGGTTGTTCCCACGCTGTGGCTGCAATGTATTAAATATAAATTGAATTTAAAACCATTTAACTACGGAAAATACTCAATCACATCAGAAGCAAATGTACTCGTCAATTATAAGTACAATTTGGCTTGAAATAGAAAAAAAAGTGTATCGCCAATCATAGCTATCCATTTTGATTATTTAATACAAGATTATCATCATAGCAATCCATCTTGGCTAGTAAATGCAAGATAATCGCCATAGCAATAAATTTCAATATACAAAATTTCAACTTGACCTTTGACCTCTCTCCAAGGTCAAAGGTCAAACAACAATCTCACAGCACCCTACTACTGTGTATACCTATATGCCTTGCTTTGGGAGGTTCAAAAATACAAGCTGGAAGTTACTTTTCAGTAATATAACCACAGATTTGAATTCCCATTGGTGATTAGATTTTAATTGACATCAAACACGACACTGTTAGCATACAAAATTCTAACTTGACCTTTGACCTCTCCCTAAGGTCACATATTGCAAATATCGATTTGTAGAGAATTAGGTCAATTAAGCAGTAAAAATAAATTAAAAATCACAAAAATTATTTTTTCAAAATTTTGATTTTATTTTCAGTGATCTAATTCGAATTTTGAAATAATTCAAACAGACTCTGGGGGTACTAACTTACCATTTATTTTAAAATTGGTTTAATTCAAATCGATCAAATAGTTTTTTAGTTATTCACTGTGCCGTTTTCGGCCCTTGTAGGACCCTACCCCAGAACAGGGGTCATTTGGAATTTTTTCAAAGAATGATATTTTTTATTTAGTTTTCTACATATATTAGTACTATTAGCGATCGGATTGGTGATGCACGTTTTTCAATTTCAATTAATAGTCAAATATATTATCCAAAAAGGACACCTATACCAACTTATATCGTACAACAAAGTAAATGGTAACTGAAATAAAGCTCGATTTAGAATCAAAATTCTAATACCGAAAATATTCATAGTGTTTTGTAAATATGTGTATTACCTCTGGGGCGGATCTATAATTGTCTCCATTAGAATGATTTCTCTCTCCCAGATTGGTAATTGGGAGTTGAGCTTGTTCCCAACTGAACTCTACATTACAACAGAGATGAATATCACGTTATTTATTGTCCTTTATTTTTAATACGCTAAGTGCAGCATAATGTGTAAAAGGTGTTCATTCCTTTACCGACACCATCACCATCCCCAAATGTCTCATCGTTAAGAGCATCATAGTCATCTTCAGGCTCGTTAAGCAAATCAGGATCGCCCAACATTTTAGTCTAAGGTCAAAAATTTTCAGCCTTGAAGGGCCTGCTTTACAGAAAATGGGAATAAATTTAAATATATATCATTTTGAAGGGCATTTTTTTAAAATGAGCATATTGAAGACAGAAAAAGGTAATTTTTTGTACATTTGTGCTTATTTATTACGGACAGATAAACGTAATTCACAAACCAGAAGCACCATCAAATATGACCAACCAAGTTCAATTGAAACAACCTGGAACCCGGCTCCGTACCCGGTCACATTAAATTTATCTGTATACAATAAAAAGAATTGTTTGGATTAGTTAATTTAATTTCACAATAAAAAAGTTATCAATTAACAAATCTAAGTAAAGCTAATTAATTCCATTGCCATCCGAAAAATACACCTATACTTTTAAGGTACATCCTACATAAATTACCACTTTGCAACGCATAATACGTGTATATTCATATTGTATATTGATATTGTCCAGTTATGTAGATAATGTACGATTTACTAAAATGAACAATACCTACTTTATATCAGGGGTAATACTAACGTATGTTCCGCTATTGGAGTTTTACAAAGCCAATCTATGAAACACCATAAAGACACGCACATACACCACAACCTACATAAGTCGGCCAGTCAATTAATGTCTTAGCAGTATTTCCTTTTTGCATTCAGACAAACCAAAAAATTTTGAATTACGGGGAAAATTTCTGTGTCATTTGCAATCGGCTTCAAAGCTCAAGATGCAATAATACTTCACCCAAGCTATTTGTATCATAATAAGTAACTGCCTTAAGTTGTCTTGTTAACTCTAACTGCAGTATTGAGCTAAGTAGCAGTTTTTTAGGAAAAATAGACAATTATCACTATAAGCTTTATTATTTATTTGTAAAGTCTCAATAGAACAATGTGAATGAACAATGTACATCTTAAATATTGCAGTTTAACACACTCGGCATAGTTGGCATTGGGGTTTATTACCTTCGAACTTATGACTTTACAATAAATTTAATGTTTGGGAAAACATTTGCAAAGTAACACACATACCATCGTAATATTTTCGTCTTTGCTGCAGCTTTATTTGATAGTGCAGATCTACGGACACGATATCAGATAGGAGAGTATATTATTCTTAATATAATGTAGAAATATGGACAAGTGTATCCAAAAGGCTATTGCCCTATTCGTTCACTTATTTAAAAGAATCTTTTGGGGGATACAGTTTCCATCAGGAGTACCTACACTAACTGTATTGGTTGGCGTATTTCTATCGAAAATTCCACAATTACGGATGCATTCCGTATTATGTATCCATAAAGTACGTACAAAGAATATACGAATTAAAGATAGGCGGAATTGTGATTCTGTCATCAATTGGTTGTTTGGTAGGTTTTGGTTTTGGTAGTACTGAAGTAGGATGAAAAATTGGGAACAGGGAACCAAGCACCAACTTACGAACAGTCAAATGAAGCAGGGAACCAAAAGTAAGAGGAATACGACATAGGATTCTAGGATATTATGCAAAAATCTTCAGTTTGGTGCATGTGTGGACCATATGCAGGGAGATTTAAACATCGTAGTCCGTGTTAGGTAATCTGTAACAACTTCTTTTGGCTCTATTGTGTTTGTACTTTGTACAAAAGAAAGGTACTTCGGTACTGAGACTGCACCTGGAGTCCTACTGCTAGTATTACATACAAGTACTTTAGAAACTAGCAAAATATATTATAGCCACTAGACTCAGGAGATTGTTCCAAAACTGTCAATCTCTTTTACTTTTAGAATTTGTTCTTAATTGGTAGAAAGTAGTCTCCAGTGTGTATATGTACATGTGTAGGATTTTCCCATCTTACTTCTCTCGTTATAAATAGATGCCTTCCGCTGCAGTGTCAATTTAACAATTTTTCATCTTCTTTACCAAAGCTCAATCTACCTGATCTGATTTATGTATTATTTTTTGATCAATAAATAACTGCGTCGTGTTTATATACCTATAATGTGGATGTTCAATGTTAAACAGTTAAACTCCTTTATGTGTACATAGAAATAGTTTGTTCTCATTCTGTCATTTTCACACGTGAAGGCTCAATATTCAAGATATTTTGCCGTATTTCTAATCCAAAAATAATGTAGGCTAATTTAAATGGAACTGCATGGAAATTGACTGTCGAACTTCTGTTTCTAGTCAAATAATATATTTGTAGAAGAAGGACAAGTCATTGAAGATGAAAGGAGCTAACTATTATTGCCCGTACCGTAACAGCTCAATAACTCAATACACAAAACTGATTCCTAGATCTGAGATTTATATGTGGATATTGGTCCACTGATTACAAAGGTGGCGACCTATTAATACTGGTAAGCTAAAAGCATACAGACAAACCAAAATATTAATATCAATAACAGGGATGAATCCCTGCTCAAAAATGCAATATTTTTGGAGACCGTGGGAAAATCCTCCAAGAATTTATATATTTTGTAGAAGTAGGCCTTAATGTCTTTTCACCCGTTTACGTAGTTTGCGTTGTCTACAGTCTACAGGCGGATAAAATGCGAATTTGGTTATACTTACTATGTATATGTATTTATTATACGTGTATTCTGTGTTGTCATGTAGGTTCGTAATAAAACGTGGTAAGACGGATACCAGCATTACGATATATATCGTAAATTTCTTTTCTGAACGTTTGACGTTAACAGTCCACTTTAGCTACTTATGAAATTTTTGCAAAATATTTTACCTTGTAGAGAAAGAGAATATTGTAAGGAGCATGGTGAACTTAAAAAATTCTTGAAAAGATAAAAAATGTTTTAAAGCTTTTAAAGTATTGAACTGTTTTAAAGTTGACATCCGTAGTGTCATGGCATGTAACTATTGAAGCGATGGCATAAATATGCTACAGTGTTTCCTCATTTACATTTGTGCAGAATGCAATATGGATATCTAATCTTTAACCAAGAATCAAATAGCAATTTTAGTAATTTACATTATGCAAATAAATATTCGCAAATACTGTAATAAGGTGGGCCGGGTAATAAAGTTTAGATAAATAACAATTGTAGTTTTACGGGTGAAATAAATATTAGTGTAATAAAATATCAACCAAGGCCTACCACCAAGGTCATTTAGGTCACCGGGTTGCATAATTAGCAATCGTTACTACTAACCTACGAACATTTCTAATTCAATTTTTTTATTCCCTGCACAGGTATAGCTGGACGAACTGCTTAAGAATTTCGAATGAATGCTTTCAATGGACAAAATTAAGAAGAAAATGAAACCAGTACATGTGAAAAATAACACTTCAAAATTCATATGTTATTGAAGAGATTACTTTTGCATTTTAAAATTCTGCAGTGCGGATCGACAGTGTGAAATTACAAAGAAATTATTTTGAAAATGGTTGTATTATACATAATAGTATTTTAGTAATCTGTTTGATAGTTCTTCTGTGTTTATGACAGTGTCTCTCACGTTAGGAAGAAAAACTTCTGCAATGCATATTACTTGACATGACAGTATAAAGTTTATTTTAGAAAACTCTCAGTATTTTTGTTTGTTTGTATTAATTTTACTTCTGACTTTTTCTTTAAACTTACGAGTCGAGTCTCATTTACTATTGCTGAAGCTCAAGTGGTAGTGATACTACCAGTTTTAACTAATATAATATATTATATATAATCTTCATCCCTAATGATTTTGTAATAATTGTAAATAGCTTAGGATACTCGAGATATTTTTTTCGTTCTAGCTTGTCTTGCTATTCTGTCATATATTTGTAAATTATAGTGCGTTTATTATTTTGTAACTAAGTACATTAATTTGTGATAATAAGCTAGCGCAAATAGTGTATGTCCTGTATGTGTAGCAAACGTGTATCTGTGCAACTCCGATAGTATTTTTTCTGTGAACATTTTTAGTATGCCAATTGAAATTATTTTATATTTACGTTTACACTTAGTTTTAGACATGTGAATTACAGAGTAGACGAAGCGCTCTCAAAGAGTATTGCAAAATTTGCAGTTGACACTTCGTTATGGCTGTTAGTAATATAACAAGTCTTTAATTAAACAATCCCAGAAACATATAACAAGAAACTGAATAATACTGAATATAAAACTATTCACATAAGCCAACTTTGAAATCTTCATCAACATGAAGTCTCCTGGAGGATATAATTTCAACAAATTAATTGCCGATTCTGACATTGGATATGAGCAAATTAGTCATAATAACTCATGGAGTGTTATAAGACTTCCCTTCCGAAACTTGGCAAGACTTACCTTATCCCTCCCCTTGGGAGGATTTATTTTCTGCGTATTCTGGGCTATTTTTACTGATATCGAATCTGCCACATACACTCATTGTGGGGTAAGCAAAATTTAGTAATTTTCTGATTAACATGCTCTAATTTCAATTTTGGTTACATGCAATCTTCTGTCATGTAGGTTCGTAACTACCTTCCGTCGTTATCAGCTGCTATGGGAAATTTTGCGTTGTCACAGGCAGTCTGGAGAATATGCATTGCTTTACACGCAGCTCCACGTTTCATGGTCATTGGAATGTATTATCGTTATTTGAAATCTGTTATATATGGACGGTATTTAGGATGGGCTGCTCTAGCTTGTATTCTCAATGGCTTAGAAAATTTGGGACTTATTGGGCTTACCTACGTCTCGTCTAAGGAAAATTACAGTAAGTTTTAAATAGACATAGGAACCTAAGTAAATATTCAGCTTCAGTAATTTAACATTACTTTTAATGTGCAACAGTCAATCGAATCCTTATAAAAGCGTATAAATCCTTGCTAAATATATATATTTATTTGCAGAAATCCATGAAAAGTGTTTTATCATATTTATGGTATCATCGGAACTCTACATGTTGATTATGTGCGGTTTGCTCTACAGTAGTAGAAATATTCCTGCCACTAATCTGGAGTGTAAAAGTTTAAGAGTTAAGTGGAGTCTGGTGCTCGTCAATCTGATCAGTTTTGGTCTTGCATGTTATGTATTTGTAAGACACAATGCATACTGCGAAGAGGGGAGTAAGTAAAATTTTATATTCAATTTCAAATTATATAAAAATGAGTATTTAAAATATTACAGTAATAATACTTAAAGTGCGTACTTTTGTTTAATTCATTTCAGTGTACACAATTTTTGCCCTTTTGGAATATATCGTAGTGTTAACTAATATGGGATTCCACATGACCGCATATTGGGACTTCTATGACCGTATTTTAACAATTGGTCCTTACGGTTTAAAACTCAAATAGCTGCAAAGCCCAGTTTTATGGTTGAATCTTGTTATTAGTATTACAGAAAGTTATGCTTGCTCTACACGTGTGTAAAGTTGGGCTTCAATTGTTACTTTTGTGTGTACATTTCCCCTGGTGCCTCCTTTCTCTGTGCAAGCAACAGTGACGATGAGCTCATGTAAAGTCTGCTCCTAAAATGTGATTCATGATATATAATGAATTATGCTTTACATTTTCATCTTGCACATAGTATGTGTTCCGTCATTATTGTCTGAAAGTAGTTAAGCTACAATATGACAATTATATAATGATAATTATGAATGTACTGCTATTTCGACTTTGAAAATCATAGGTAGAGAAAGGGTTGTGATTTTATTTTGGCCTGGACTTGCCATATTATAACTTGTGGAACCACGAATATTTTTTTCATTTCAATTAAATGTCGAATGTCGGTCTTTGTAAAAATATTAATTCTAATCTGCATCATAGTGATGGGTATGTCTTTTTTAAAGCCGCAGGTGGCTAGTTGCAACTTTATTGCAATTGTTAAATTAATTGACAAAGCTCAATACAACTCGGCCAACTTTCGTTTATTTTTATTTTATATTTTTCTTCGTGTCCCGAATAAAGTTTATTTAGGTGTATAGTTGACAATGGCACCGTTTGTGATATGCTGCTATTGCTCTTGTGACTTTTGTTGTATTATAGATATGTAATCTAGGTGTGAAACATTTGGATGTTATGTATCATGCAAAATATACCTATACCACTTTGGTAAGTATTTTTAGAGCTTGAACACTTAAAATTGCCATTAAGGATACCTTAATTAGTCTCTCTAAAAATGCCATCTCATTACATGTACTAATAGTTGCTTTAGTTTAATATATTGTCGAAAAACACGCTCGTATTATGCAATTATGATAATTATGTTTCTCGTGGTATTATTTAGATACAAGATGTACATATATAAGAATGTATTTCTGAGTAAAGAGTAGATATAGTAATGCAAACATTGTATTATGTATTAATTATGTAAAGAGATCAGTTTATTTATTACAGTTGAAAAGTTTATAGTTATTGGTGTATATTTCTGAGAAATTGTAGACGATCATAGCCTAAGCGTAGTGAAACACATCATGACAAAAACATATTATAATTAAATTAAATATCCAAGAACACATACAAAATCTCATTACTTATAAGAACAAAAGTATTTTATGCAGCATCTGAAGTTTGTGATGATGTGTTTGCTTTTTGCTCTCCAGAAATCCATTACTACATGTAGGTAGTACGTTTTACAAACGTGGATAGTAAAAATTCATTGTACTGTATTAATTAACAATAAAAGCTCATCTACAATATATATATATCTGTATGTACTTACAAATAAATGCAAGACGCAATGTACTATATTAATATAATTATATTTAATATAATATACAATCAATACAATGTTGGTATAATATTGGTTTCACGACGCATCTTTTCCGTTTTTCCTACCACTATATAGATAAGCGTTAAAGCGTTCGTCATCACTAACTTTTCAAATAACAAAATATTACTCCATCAATAAAAATATAATACATATGAAATCAGGGTATATCTCAATTGAAGTTATCAGCAATATTCCACAATGCTTTCAATTTCAATCACTTGTTCAAATAATAAAGATTGTATCTCTACGAAATATAGAAGTAAAACTAAAACAATTATATATATTGCAAACGGAAATAGCTTTAATAAATTAAGATATCAGTGTTTAGCGGATACTGTATACAATGTTTATTGTTCATTTCTAGTCAAGATATTTTGTTGTAGACTATATTCATTTGTAATGGCCATTGATATAAGTATTTAAAAACGGTCCTTATATGCCACCGTCATGTTTGGTTGCTATCATTAAAACAGAAATTAGACGCTCATTAGTTCTAAAATGTTAATAGTAAATTGAAGATCTGTTAGAATTGATGATTGTCATGCGATATGGCGATATATGATGGGTACATTACTTAACTTATGAATATGCAGAGGTCAATTATTTCTTTTTGCTGCTTCCTTAATGCCTGTAAAACTGTAATAATTTCAAATGATCTATTATAATGTATGTTATAGTAAAAGTTTGAGAATTTTTCTTGCCTATCTTCCAATAATTTAAGTTAATGACGAAAAATTTGTTGACCTAGATTCTAGGTTAAAATAATTATATGAAATGATTGGTTGTATTAATTTGTGAATCTGATGTATTATTGCAACATGTTATGTTGGCAGTTCAGTATTTTTGTTGTGGTGTGCTTATGTTTATGTATTATTACAGATTAGTTAATTAAGTACTTAGCTATAGTTTGATTTCGACTTCCCTATTTTTGACAATTTCATGTTGTGAAAAAATTATCCATGTCTGCAGCACAATTTATAATGCTGCTTATTGTAACTACATAAGTAGGGTTTCGCTGTACTCATGCATTAAGTAAGTACTAAATGAATACTAACTATATACATATACTACTTTGTGGTAAATAATCAATCAGGTTTGAATACACAAAATATTGAGTGAGTGAAAATACATAATAGAAATGTGAGCCTGATGAGATTGAATAAATAAAAGATTTACATAAACTACAGATATTCCAATGCACTGCTTCGCACATTCTTCCTAACTGTATTGTCACGTCGCAACGCATTCATTTTGCCAGTTTGCTAAAAATTAAGTTTAATTTCCATAAGGACATACAATAGTAAACTATAATACTAAGTATGCAAAATGCACAAAGATAAAAAGTCCAGTAATCTGCATGAGTGATGAGTCGACCAGAAACCAGGGACCATGATATAGTAAAATGTATATTACTATACAGCGTGTATATATCATTTATTGTAAAAGAAAATTTCCTTATCCTGTGCAGAAAATGATGTTACAATTTTATAACAGCATATCATAACTTTAATAATACATCTGGTATTTATCCATCTAGCTTTTGGCCAACTAATTTTGTGTGGACATTAAATACTAAAGCATATAACCTTAATTAGGCAATTAAAACATGCAAAATCGTACATAACCATGTATTAAAGATAAGAAATATAATGTAGCTATATCTTTCAAAATATTTGACCCATATTTTACGTTTTATCTTGTCTAATGAGCACCAAATATGCAATATTAATTTCACTTTTATCAGCCCAAGAAATGCTGAGATTGACTTTTTCTGATCTCATCCAGAAATCTCATTTTGTACTCGTCGTCTGCAAATCGTGCACGAATTTTATAAATGTGGTATTATGTGGTTATACGCAAAGCTGCAGCTGATATGTAAATGCATGTACTTAATCCTTCGTGTGATAACGATACATATTTTATAATTATCAACGCTTGTTGTTAAGAATGAATGAACGAATATCTATGTCTCCAAAATCTCAACAAAATGGTGCGTCGGCCGAGTCGGCTCTCGGATCCTTAGCTTTAGCCCGCATCCTCCTCAGACAAATGTATACATACAATTCATTTAATGCATAGGTGCACTACACTCCAGACTCCAGACTACATGCAGACACATACACACACATACGTACATATAAGAAGACGCATGCATATAGATTGCATCGAAATGTATTGAAAGTTGCGTTATAAACTCAAGCTGTGCAGGTCAGGTAAAAATATAGCCAGGTTGCAAGCTTGTAGTTTATTAAGGAAGAGTTTTGTCCTCGTGCTATAGTTTTAAGACTATGACTATGAGACCAAAACAGCCTTCAGCTTAAATAAAGGTCTATCTAACAGTGTGGATACAAATATAACGATTATTATCGTCTGCAAATGTTTCTTATGCCGTGGAGTTATTATAGCTACACACACAATACATAAACATAATATTATCCCATTATTGTGTCTCCCAATAACGCTGTTCCTCAATTCCTCACCCGAGTTTAAATAATTGTTATCTAATCGAAACAATTATTGAAGTGACTGGAGACTGGAGCAATACAGATTTAACACACACACAATATTACATCAAAGTATTAGTTATATTTTAGTTGGTGCTGCATTGTAATTGTAATCTCATCGCTTACACTAACAATTAAAATATAAATAGAATATTTCTAGCTGAAGAAATGATTACGAGAAGCAATCGCTTTATCCTGCAGGACACTTACCAATTTTTTTACCATGTAACTTTACCACATAAAGTATTGCAGAGTTGATAATGTCTTGATATATCAAAATTTTAAGCGAGACTGTGACCCAAGTTAACCTTAAATCAAATCATTGGGTCACAGTTAATGAGTTAATACAACTAAACTAAATTCACTCCGCTTTTGGGCAGCTGGCAATGATACTACTACATGTGTAATGGAATGACCGTGAAAAGCTTACGGGTCGAAGTAATTAATAGAAATTATTCCATCGCCAGAAAAATTCCTGAAAAGGCATTTTAATGACAAACATATTATATTTGGTCCAATACAAACACAAATCCAATTACGGTTGCTACTATAAAGGGAAGAAATACAAAAAGAGAATCAACTTAAAATCTCTTTGTTTCAAAAGTCGAGTGACGACATGATAAACAAAGATAAGACTAATCACAGTTTGTTACCCACGTTGCCCACCTTAAAGTTCCTAACCACGTGTAAGTGTACGTCGTGTAATGAGACATGTTGATTACCAATTACAAAAAATCATGAACAGTATAAAACTGAAAATTTTATATAATTTAACTAAATAATAGAAAAGTGTATGTCATGTTTAGTACCTACATTTTAGCTGAAAAGTAAAAATTGTGAAAGTTAACTGTGTTATGAAACATTCACACACTTCTAGCGACTTTGAATCCCTACTAGATTGTAATGGAAAGCCATTTGTGCAATGAAACCGGTTACTGTAACAGATTTGTAGATTTTGTAACTTTAACATTTACAAATAGATAAGCTAAATATAATTACTTATTACTTAACACATAAAACCCATCAAGTCTAAGACTATAGCCCACTTCCATTTCCCAATTTCGGGAATTTTCTCCTTTACAGTAAATAAATCTGCCATCAATGAAATGGGGTTTAAGATTCAAGTGTACTCCTCAAAACTAAACAAAACAAAAGTGTCCTTATATTACCATGCAACCATAATTGTGGATACGACAAGCATGGACTATATGCTGACATAGTAGAAATAATGAAATTCGCTTGACAGTGAAAGTTTACTAGTGAAATGCTTTCCCTTCGTCAGTAATAGCAAGAAGGTATCCAAAATGAGCTCAGGGAGCAAGAAAAATCGAAAAAAGTGGGACTATGGATATCCTCCTGGCCACCGAGGGGACAGAACAGTTTCCAGTGTTTCTGAAGTGTCCATGACAAGTACACTTCATGCTACATTATCACCTGAAGCCAGAGAAACTATTTTTAAGCTTAAAAAGATTCCCGATCCATTTAGTGAAGATATGCAAAGTGTAAGTGTAATATCATTTTAAATACTCCTACTCTATTATTATACAAATCAGCAATTAATATTATTTATAGCATATCTCATAATGAGTATATTATATTATATAGTATGTATAGTAGACGCTTATTAACCACAACAAGTATAACTACTATGAATCCCAATAAAGAGAAATAAAATTGTCCAACTGCATTTGCCATTTGCAAAAAATGCCCATGAACCTATGAATTGGAATATTATACTTGTATAAATTGCCCAAAATCCTGAAGTTCATTAAATATTTTTATTTCTGTGTATTCCTGAAATAACTAATTGCACGAGTAGAAGGGAGAAGAGAATATTTAGTATAATAATAGTAGTATAGGATCACACTGATACTGAACTCATGTACGGCAAGTTAACTACTAAATAGGCACACTGCACAAAACATTATGCAGTAACTGAAATGTTGCTTACTAAATAAATATATTAAACAGTACAATAAGAGATTATGCAGCCGAGAAAGTAGGTGAAAGTTTTTACGGTATTTGCGGTTCCTGAGCTGACTTTAAAGCTATTTTACTTAATTGTATTGTTGGCGCTTATATTAGTAAGCTCATGTTGGTAAGCATGTTTCGTAGGTGAAAATGCATACAAACAATTGTTTAGCATTTAATTTCGGGATATTCTGATGTTTTACACTGTTGCAATTCTTGTTGATACTTTCCCTCTTATCTTTATGTATACACGTAATTAACAAATTTTATTTTTTCAGATTTTTGATGACTTTATAACTCATGTAGAAGAATCGTCGTTCGAAAACGTAAATTTATCGGAATCGAGCCTTCTTCTCTCTGGTGTTACCAAAATTTATAGTGCTCAAGTAATCAATCTTCAAAAGTCAATTAAAGAGCTGGCAGAATTTGTTACCAAAACGTAATATAATATATTAAATATTTTAGTAGAAAACCTACAAGTTTTTACTATAGTGTAGTTAATTAAAATGTATTATTATTAAAATGTGCATTGATTTTGTAGAGAAAAGAAGACTAAAGAAAAGAAAGATACTGAAGGTGATAAAAACGATCTAAATAATACAGGCGGTCAACTTGTTAATGAAGATGGTTTACCAATTGATGCAAATGGTAACAAGACACCGTCACCATCAGAGGTCACGGAGATTATTCAGGAAGATGGTGTGGGTCAAGATAATTCGAATTTAGAAAATAGTAGTGAAAATCCAGATTTAATGGATGTACCCTGTGAGGGTTTCGCGGATGGTGGTTGTAACCCAGTTGCGGATAATGTTTGTGATACTTTAGTCGTGTCAAACCCCGGAGAAGGTGATAAGGATGGTGAAGGAAATGCCTCCGAAACGGGTAACGTACATCTCTTAATGTTTAGATAAGCTACTTCAGGACTTAAGAATGTATTTAACTGAAATATCTTGATTATCAGTTGTAGTACCTGATGAAAACAAAATCGGCGAGGAGGAGGTAACATTTATTGAGGAGGTTGTCTACGGTCCTCTGACTGAATCTGCTATGAAGGCCAACGTTATAATTGATGATGGTCCTACGACGCGAAAGCGGTTAATGTGCTTCAAAGATTTGCTCAACTCTAAGGTACATATAAAATAATTTGGCGAATTAAATTATTGAATATAGAGTTGAACAAAAATTAGCTAGTTATTTTTCTGGTGACAATAATATGTTCCATTTTATGTTTTAAGGACGAGCCATTGAAAAAGAAGGAGCGGTGTGATATATCGCAACCACCAACATTGATAGCATATTATGAAGAAATGAATATAACAGATAACCCCTGTTTTTATTATGCTGGGGACGAAAATCCCCCCGAATTGAATTTGCCCCCTCCGCCACCTGAAAAACGAAAGAGAAATGTTCGAATTGAAGTTTTAGATAAAGAATCCAAGGCAGAAAATGAGAGTCAGAAATTAGAAGAAAAAACAGAAGACATAGCACTGGTGGAGATAAAAATAGAACCCGAAGATATACCAGATACAAAATCGGAAGAAGAAAGTCAACCAATTAACAATACTCAGCCATTGACCATACCAGTTATTCCGGATTTTGCACCTGAAGATCAATCATCTATATTGGAGTGTATAAATGAGTTACATTACCTGCCTTTTACCTTTGAGCTTTCAAATAGCGATCTTGCAATGGCCTTCAGCAAAACCGTCGATAGAATATGCAGCATTTTCCAAAAGTACAATGTCCCGCTTAGCCGAGCTATGATTAAAGGTGAGTATTGTACTTTGATTGTTTAATAGATACTTTAACTAACCCCTCATTATATTTAGTTTATCTCATTCAATCCAAGTAAGAATTAAATTTGGACAATTGAAAGTTTTGGCACATTATTGCGAATTTTTAGAAAGACTCCAACCAAAAATCTGCAGGCATTATTTAATTGAAAGTACCTAATATTATATACCTAGTGAAGTTGCTACGTTTCATTTGGGAAATCCTGTGGCTTCCTTATTGGACGAGTCATAGGTTCCATTTTGCATAGATTGCTGAATCTTGATTTCCAAATTAATTTCTTACTTGGAAAGGTTGCATTTAGGAAAAGGTAAAGCTGATAGCCAAGCTCTAATATTTATTTAGTATTACCATACCAAAATACCAAAGTAGAAGTTCCTAATTTCTAGTTTGATTCGAAAGCATTGGTTAAGGTAAATTAGTATTTAGTACATACACTGGCCGTATTTATGTAGCAATTCGAATTTGCATCAGGGCACCACTCTGCCAATTAGCCCAAAACATATCACCCGTTCGGTGATATTATTAGCAAGGTTAAGGTAGGTTGCTGTACGATAGTATATAAGTATTGGTGATAAAATTTTATCAGTATTGTAGAATGTAGAAGGGGAATTTTTAATTGCTTTTAAATAGTAAGTCCTAAATATGTACTTTCCTAAAAATAATATGAATATAATACATTACACTGGGTATACATTATTAAAATGATAATATTACATTGTGAATAGCATCCCACAATTAAGTACAATAATTTTGATTCATTCATAAATATTATTTAATTATTTATATTTCAGAAAATTTTATCCGATAAATTATTCTGTTTTGTTTGAGTTTGTTAAGTATGATTTATAACATGATTAGCCTTGACCGATTAATTATGAATTTTAAAGTGTGTATATCAATAGCTCCTTAAATCCTTTAACAAAATAGGAACTATGTTTCCAACATTGGATTACTTAAATGTAATGAACGATTAAAAATGCATGTATTATATACATTATTCACAATTATTACAAATTGCGTATGAATCTTACAAAGTTGTTGTGGTATGGTACAATTAATATAATAAATTCATATTGATGCCACTTACAGATATTGTAATACATATTAAAAAGATTTTTGAATAATTTATATGTAATGAATATTTTTGCTAATAGTTTTTGTTAGTGCCCATGTATCTGAACTAGCAAAATTCTTGGATTTTATCTTTGGGTTCGCCTGGCCGTCTACTTTTTGTCCTCATCGCCTATGGCCGTATGTTTTATAAATGACCACGATGGCCCACATGAAATACAATATTATCTGGGTTTACATAATGTTAATTTCTAACATAACCAGTAGCTGGTTGTAAAATTAATTATTTATCATGACATGCCGATGTACGTATTGATTAACACTCATTTCCTATATAAAGTTGTCAAACCCAACAAATGAATATGATCAAGCAAGATAGATGCCTTTGAAATTTTGGACGTCTATTTTAATACTAATTTATTGAGATTTTATTGACATTTATTTTAATATTAATTTATTGACATCTTATTGACATTTATTTTAATACTAATTTATTGAGATTTTATTGATATTTATTTTAATTACCAATGCTTTTAAAGTATTCTCATGCATAATATTTATTTAATTTGCATAATGTGAACGTTATTGCTTGTTGACAATAGCTATACCCTTTTGAGAAAAGCTTCTTATTGTAAATGTAACATTTTATTTGTCGTATCTATCAATATTAAATATGACTTGCTTTAATCATAAACTGTTACGTATATAATATTTAGGTAGATTCTAGACCTTTAGAATGCTTTCATAAGCGTGTATTTATTGATAATATTGGTAGCAACTAAATTAAGTCTTACGAGAATTAAGGAAAATAACATATAGTGCATGTACGGCATGAAAGCATGAGTTTGATTTGTGGCAATTTAGTATACAAAAGCATATTCTGAAGTCCATTTCTATTAGGAATCCTAAATAAGACTTTTCCCATTCCGGCATCCCCAGTTTTAATAATTCTATAGTAAAATAGCGGAAAATCTAGTAAATAATTCCCATAGTAATCCTATGATACACATTTTTAAGCTACTCATTTATTCATAAAAATGTATCTATGCAGAATTCGAATAACTGTTGTCAGTAAAATATGAGCAAAATTGCTTCAAACTATAAGTTTGTATCTTATTGGGATTTGGATTTAATGGAAATGGGGAAGAAAATGTCGCTTTTAGAAAATGCATAGTGAATCGTGATTAATTAGATTGTACAAACTAAAGACAATACAGTTGAGCTTATATATTTAAGTCCCTTACCATGTCTATTAAAAAATTCATATCTTGCCTTTCGAATGTTTTACAAAACTCTGCCAAATTGGTCGGTAATTACTACAAAGTATTTATTACAAAGCTTGATCGTCAAATCCAAACTCCAATAGAATATTATTATTGTAAATATTGTAGAATGCAATTTACAGCATGCTATGCCTGAATTAATTTAATTGCTTATTAGTATTGAAATAGACTTAAATTGATTATGAGTGACAGCGACTATTGACTATTTAAGATAGTTAACTATCATGGTCAATATTTCAAACAAAAATAACTTGTATATTATTCTAAATAATCAGTACACTACAGACTTAAAATATGGTTTTGTTTGATATATTTAACCATTTTAATGCTGTAATTTCAACAATATCAAGGAAAGACCGACAGCATTGAGGAATATACTGCACCATGTTTTTTATTTTATAGAATTTCAAAAAATCCATAATTACTTTGTGTGACATTTTTTGAAGAATTTATCTCCATTATTGGTTTCTGACACTTATATTAGATATGAAGCGCGGTTTGTGTTATTTACAACTTGCTGCTCGTGGGAAATTTTATTATATTTGTATTTACTTTGAAGTCAATTCAGTTACAAAATGCATTTTCCTATTCGTTATTAATCATACAATTGCTTTAAAATACTTTAATATAAATTTTTTTCTATAAATATTTGTATCCGAGATTTACTAAATTTATTTCTACAATTATGACACAATAAAAGTAAAACTCGTCAGAGGATTATTGAAAATTCGATATATTATTGAATATTGTTTGGTACCTACTCATTGTTCTCAGTTACAGTTCTACATTGTAAATAACAGTTTTGAAGGCACATGCTATATGTAGAGGTCATTTAATATAATAGTTAAGGAATTATCATAGATAAAGTAAAGTAAATGTTTATGCTCATTTTTGTAGCCGCCTCAGCGATGTGCTCAGGTATCGTCCCCAAAGGAGGAAATCCAACCAATGGTGTTCATGCAACACTGCATAAATTAAACGGCATTCAGGATACCTTTCTAAAAAATTTTGGTGCACCACCAAAATTTTCTCCAGAAAACAGTTCACAGGAAACTCCTGTTGCCGTTGGCGAAGAGAGCACCGTATCAAACTCAGCTGCTACACCAGATTCTGCGGAGACTCCTAAAAAGTCTCAAAAAACAATATTTGAGCTTACACCAGAGAAAACGGTTGCTCAAAGTCGAGAAACAATGAGAGCCATGCTCGAGGAAATGCAGCGGACGATTGTACCGAAATATGCTCGAATACCAATGGTAAATATATTTTGTAACGAAATTAAAATAATTGATATCTATAATACGATGACCATAACTATAGTATAAATATACTAGATAATTTGTAGCGACTATATGTATTTAGAATAAAAATACAATCATAGATTAAAAAACAGCAGATTGAAGATGTATATTTTTAATAATTTAGATGGAAGAAAATACTCCCGAGTTCTTCCAACGAGTTACCAATTTCGAGAAAAAGATGAGGAAGGTTTTAGATGCTGAAGCAACGAAGGAAGAGTTCGACGTCCGTAAGTATGAGATGGAGGTTTTGGAAGTGACCACCAAAGAGCAGGGGGAAGACGAAATTCAGGTTCCGCTGTCTCCTATTATCAACACTGTATTAGATCAACCTTCTGATGACGAAAGCAACAACGATCTCGATCTAAACTTCCAGGGATGCTCATCTAGTCGTTCATCATTTGAAGGAAGTCGGACTAGCAGCAACTGTGGAAGCAGATGGGTGCCACTCAGCCACATATTCCGTCACATGAAGAAATTAGAAAAAGTCGAAGCTTGTCGCCTGTTTTACGCCGTCCTCGCATTGGTTAGTTCAGTTTGAAAAGAATCTTTTTGATACATAGAAGCCCCAAAGCATTCATATTAGTTTAAAAAAGTCTGGGGACTAAATTAGCATTCCTTTAAAATGTTTAGCTTAGCTACCAAAATCTTGACATCAACTACGACCACCTGTATTCGGAGGAGTCCGCCCGTCTCACTGACAAATCGTTTGACCATGAGCAAAATGGAAAATATCCACGAGGCGTGAAAATAATGACAAGCCGATGTCCTGATGTTGACAAGGAGGAGGTATATGTGGCAGCGCTGACGTCAATATCCCGGACTGAGGAATTCCGCCAATTCATGGTGGAGGAATCAAGGAAACTCCTGAGTAATAATGGCAACGGTGCTACAAGCCCTGTGGTTAATGGGGATGCACATTATGGAGTTCAGGAAGCCAAGAATTCCTTTGTGGAAGAAGAACTTTGTACGAATTATGTAGGTCAACTATTTGGTAAAAGAGGTAGACGACCATTGAAAGCAGCTCCGATTCCTTTTATACCGTTTCCTCTACGACAGTGATTTCATTATTCATTAATTATGATCTCGTAATTTCGATCTGAATTTGATGTTTTGCTTGTAAAGGGGTTCATATATCAGGTAGTATTATATTAGTTAATTAGTTAGTACATAAATAGAAGAATACAAATCTATATAATTATTTTTTAAATAGAAAAGACTTTACGAGTATTTCCACAGGCTTTAAAGAATTTAAACTGCGTTGCTGGACAGGATCCTTTAATCACTTTTATTAGGGTAACGCAATTAATAAGACATGACCAGGACCAGATCATCTGTAGCTTCAAACAAGCAGCTTTTGCTAACAGCTTTTCCTTACATTTGCAAAGGTGCAAAATATATTTAACGTATTATTTGTATCTAGAAACCGAAAGCTGATTTACATTATTACCTACCATGCCATGCTCGCTTTCATCAGGTTTATTAGGATTAGGATCAGGTTTGGATGGAAGAATGATTTTTTTTACTATATTCCATTATTATTCTTATTGTCACATAATTTAGTAGATTCTAAAATTGAAGATGCAAGTTAATAATATTCATGTGAGAACTATTGTACATACACACATTTGAATCATTAGTCAGTCATTATTAAGTCTGCATATTTATCTGAAAATCCCCAATCTCGTACATTTATCGTTATTAGCCTTTCCCCAGGTTAATAGCATATAACTACTAAAGAAAGTTTCGTATACATTCATACATATTCATTAGGATTTATTATCGTTGCAATTTTTTAGAAAATAAAAATGATGAATACAAATAGGGCAGGACAAGACTCGATGTGTTCCTCATGTTGTTGAATTTTTATAGTACAATAAGCGTTTGTGATAGTGATGGTTGCAAAATATATATTAGCATTGCAGAAATTATTTAGAGTTTGTAACTTTTGTATAAATCCTTCTTCAACTATGTAAGTAACAAATATTCTTGGAGCAACAAATTAGACAGAAAATATATATTAGTAAACTTAGTTTATATGTCTAATTATATAATATACATAGATAAGATATCTATTTGCCTTCTAGATTCTCTTCTGTAGTATTACAATTACACGTTTTAAGTTTAGAATGTACAATTCCTATTTATCAGCAGCAATGCTCCTTCCCTTTCTAAGTTTTTTACTACTGAAAATTTATATTCATAATTAGTTCCTTTTTTAATGAATTAGACAAGCCCAAGGTGCCTTACAATATTATTTCAGATCATAAGTTCTTCCAATTGTATTTCTATTGCCAATATATATTTAGCTATGCGGATTCTGACTAGAGTTTTCAACATCTAAGCAATACAAAGTGTTACATTTTACTATTTAGTATTGTCGTTTGTACATCTTTGAAACAGAATGTTGAAAGGTGCAAAAATTTCAATAAATTAAACCCGCAATGGCAAGTTAAATATTTTTCTAACGCTAAAGAACGGTGCACTTATTCTACTTTTATTTTTCATAATCATAATATGTCCATCATTAATTATAAATGTACTTAGGTACAAAATATGCATGTAGATGTACTATGGTTAAGTGTAGCTTATATAACTACAAGTTACATTGAGAAATGATATAAATATTTCTAGGTTTGTGTACAATATAAATAGTCTGTAAATTTTCGTGTAATAAACTAAAAGCTGGCTAATACAGTATAAGGTAGCATTCCAGTCAGGCATGTACAGAATGCAGCAGAACTAGGCAAGTAGTTTAGGAAATCAACAATCAATAGTAATTACAATTAGTTTACGACTAGCTTGTCTTTCGTCCACAATCATTAATTCAATGTAGTATAGTACTACTACATTAGATAGTGACTATAAAATTGAACCTACTGGGTTACCACTTTCAAAGCAAAAAAAAACGTTAATCCAATAAGTATACATAATATGCGGACTTATACATTATAATGACTATTCATTACGTGTCTTTTAGTTGAGTTTTAGTTTTTTAGTTCATTTATCTCATCTATGTTCCCATTTGCCTGATAATTTGCAAGCTAACCCCGTAGTTACCATTTAAAGTATTGTATTGAAATGTGTGCAGTGTTCTAAGATTTTTGTTTGTTCTTCTCTTGGGCTTGTAATATGGATAAAAATAATATTACTCATATCTTTAATCTTTATAAATACTTCAGACATTCCAAATTTTAATTGGAATACAATAATATATTGTTCCCCTCTCGCTATACAGAATTGTTATAAGTATATATATCGTATCACGTCAGTCAAGTGAACCAAGCAAACTGAACTAAACGTAAACTGCACTAAAGACAAAGTGACCTAATATATAAAATGAACTAGGGTAAAACTGAACTAAAATGAATTTAATAATTTGTTTAAATAATTAATTAAATTATATTATTTGCTTTTGACATTTGGCTTTAATTAATTACTTTAGTTGTATTGTATTTGAACGTTCTGTGTAGTAGCAATGTAGATTTAAATTATATTATAATTATTGTGCTTTGCTTAATAATGCTTTCCTAAAAAAATGTATTATAATACATTTAGTTGTATGTAGAAACTCAGATTTAATGTTTGATTTATGGGAAATTATAATAAGATCACTTTTCAACATAATCTTTATATTTCCCTGTGATTCCGTGTATTGTGTATCAAATAAAATTGTGGCTAAAACATTACTATTGGCATGACTAATCTTTGACACTTTGGATGCCTGCAAAATTTGTGTTGTCTTAACTCTTTTAGTGGTAAAAAACGTAGTATATGTATATGTGATTTTGTTATAGATGTTGTGCGTATATACATATACCTTGCTAACATTTCCGCCATTATTGCCATTACGGTATTAGGTAAATTGATTTACTCGTAAATTTTTAACTAAAGAGAGATTCACTTAGACATGGTTGGATAGCCTTAAATAGCTATCTATAGTATGTTGTAAACTAAAACATCATTCAAAAGTTCTGTTTTATCACTGTTTAGATCACAATTGCATAAATATATATTTGATTATAATTTGCTAAGTTTGACATGAATAGTACATTATACTTCATAGTTTTGCATCGCCAAATAATTTCAATTTTTAATTTCAATGATTAGAGTTGCAGTTATTTCTCCAGCCATGTATTTTTATAAGATTATTTGAATTTCGCTTCGTTGTAAACTTGTCTCAAACTAAAATGTATAATTTGCATGATCGATCTGTATCGTAGTGTGTGTAGTATAGTGCTATACCATGTAGACACACATGGCCCCATGGTTTCTCTCGTGCGTTTAAGTACCGACCAGGGAATAAAGCTTACGATTAGAATATTTTTGCTCAAATTTTATTATTTCGAGTCGAGCTTATTACATATAATAGGATTTAAACCAAATTTCATCAAATCAATATAAGCTATATTGTGTAGGTAACGTAAAAATAGTTTGCATAATTAACTAAACGGTTTGAGAATTTGAGACTGTTAGGTAGGTATTCTTAATTTCCAGAATAGAGCTGAATCACTTTGTCTAGGAAAATAGTCCACTGGAATTGCCATTTTGCCCTCGCAACAGGTTTTTCAGCGACGGACATTGCACTATATCTGGAATGAATTTTTAAATATTAACCAACTTAAAAAGCAATTACAGGTAAGTCAACTTAAACAAAATATGAAGCATTCAAAACAGTTTTTGCAATAATTAATTGTAGAATCGTATAATTAAATTGAAATTTACTCGATGGAGTTGAGTGCTAGTTGTTTCAAAAACCGAAGATCGGCTCTTTGTCCAGCCATGGCCATGAATGCAATATACCAGTCGTGTGACAATGCGGATGCTCCAAACATTCCTGGACCGTCACTGGCAATTACCATTGGGAATCCTTCTTTCATTAGTGTGATGGCCGCATGATTGCGGAAATCATCCACGAGACGGAGAACCTGTAATAGTCATTCATATTATATATCTAATAACATATTTAAGAAAAGTATGTAAAATAGATTAATCTTCCACTTGCCCCGACATAATTACAATTTAAGATTGAATATGAAGCTTTTATAAATTACAAAGTGCTAACCCATTTTTGCAAGCACTTACTTGATTTGAAATTGGACACACTTCCGTACCAATACCCTTTTCCTTTGCTGCCTGAACTAAATAAGGATGAGCAGCCAAAGCGTAGCCATGTCCAAAGCGAGTTGTATTTAGAAGTACTGCGTCCAATAAATTTTCGTCGATCTTCGTTCCATGCCAAGCTACAAAATAATTTTCATGCCATGTAATACTATGGCATAATGTGAAGATGTATAATCTTGAATGGTTTATGATTTTCTAATTCCTAGTCATACCAGTTTCACCGGAGTGGAAAAAGAACTTGATATCCTTATCTGCAGCGTCTAGAAGCTGAGGAAGAAAGTTCAACAATGGAGATCCAACATCCTCTTGACCTACCAAATCAAATCCGGCGAAGAAAGTCGGGTATGTGTTCTTCATTACTAAAGCCTGATTAACTCTGTCAATAATTGTTTAATAATTGTTAAGATTATCCAAATTCTGCATTGATGAGTATTTTATTGATATATTTAGTTACACCGGCTTACATGTCTCCAATAGCATCAGGGCTGTGAAAACGGTGAGGGGCAAAAATATACTTGGCCCCCCAAAAGTCCGGATGATCAAAAACAAATTTATCAGTTACTTCTTTGTATACTCTTAGAGTTTCTTGGGGAGTTAATTCTGTTTGATTCAGCCTGTAAACCTGTACAAATTGTATTTTAAAATTGTAGTATTATTTATTTGACAATAAATCCTATCCATATAGTATTTTCATGGCTGAGAAACCTGATTAGTAAGTATAGTATATAATAATAATAGCTGTACTTACATCTGTAAGAAGTCCTCTCATCTCAATATACATAACGTTGTCGTCGTAAAATTCTTGAAGCGTACTATAATAATAATCTCGCAATGCGGGTTCGTAATTGGCAATTCCACTGATAGTTGTAATTTTCTTCTCAAAGTAATACCAAGCTCGATTCGGACTTGGGTAATCCACTGCACATATAAATGCATAGAATTATTTATTATTTTTCTGCAGAATATCATAATATTTGTTAATTTTAAAATGTTTAAGCTTTTTACGCGTACTTACAGGACATGAATTCAAAATTCATAGTAAAAGTACATTAGGCATTACAAAGGTTAAATAAAATTCTTTTCGTACCATCAGGAGTTGGAGTGACCATTGACATGCTGTCTACAAACCATTTATCAATTGCTCCCTGACTGGAAGCATTTCTTCTTAATTGTTCAACAGAAATCCAAGGAGACTGATCAGTGCACCCCTCTTGGGGCTGCGATGGAAAAAATCTAAACAAAAGATGATGATCGTCTCCAATGCAATGATAAAGATTGTCCCGTAGAGTCAAATTTCTTGCGACGTAATTAACAGAGCCTACTGTCACATCATGCATGTGCAAAGCAGTACCTGTTGTCAAATATCCAAATGAGTTATTACGTAGCTATGCATACTTTTACTTAAGAAAATGGAGATTCAATTTATACTTCAGATTTCGAGAAATTAAATTTTTTAAAACCTTTTGGAAGAAGTCTAATGATTTTGAAAACATTTGAAGCTTCAATTTCGGGAATAGAATGGAAAAAATGCTGAGCTCCTGAAAAGTGCTCTCCATTCTCCCGTAAGCCTTCAGTGAACTCTTGTTTTTTATATCTCATTAAAATTTCATTCACTTGAACTTCTTTAGGATCAGAAATAATTAAATTTCCTCCCAGCGTCATTTCCACTTCATCCTGTCAAATGGTAATTTCATTACATATTCATGGGGCTTTAGGAAACAATAAATATTATCCACATTATTGTAAATTGGGTCATTTTACATAATTTTAGTAGGATTAGACAAACTTACATTAAGAACTTGTTGTCTAAGAGCCAAATATTCATCCACAGTTGGGATGCATGTTACCCCAATGGTAAGGAAAAGCAGAGACAGGAAGTATTGCATATTGAATGGGCTTTCACTTTCCCTTTCGTTCAATACAATCAACAGAAGAATTAAAGTATAACTGGGTCTTCTGGACGTAATGTCATATTCATAAATAGTTCCATGAATCTTGTCTGACAAACGTAACGCGATTAACTAATTTATTTATTTGATATGCTATCTAAATTCTTTATATCAATAGGTATACACCATGAAATATACATATTTGTGAAGTGTACCAACCATCATATTATCAGGAACCTCCAAACCGATAAGCCTATGTACGTGCCATTTGGTCAAAACCTCTAAAAATGCTCATTAAAATCTAAATTGATTGTCAAATGTGTTCGATGAAAATGTCCACAAATGGAAATGAATGCTGACAATATGTTTCGAGCTAAAGCTTTAAGTGGTAATATGACATATTATATTCCTTTTAGACATTCTATACGACAGATTTACTTGAAAATCATAAACACTTTTACAAAAGTGCTCAAATGATAACCGAGTAGCAACGAAAAATGTAAAACAACAGATTTGTCACTTTATTACATGGAAAATTACATAATTCACATATGTACTCGCTTACATATCATTTTATTCAATTACATAGTACTTGACATTGGCCGCATTTAGAGAATAAATGATTATTTATGGAGTGGACGATTATGAAGAGATACATGAACGATAAGCAATACGTATGGTTAGTTATCTACACATAGTTACATATATTATGTTAGATGGACATTTCCTTAACTTTTAAATTGGAATTTTCATTGCCTAATTAAAATACTTTGTGGAAAATAAAAATTCAATACATATTTTTTGTACTTCTATAATCACTAATAGTAATACATTTTTTCAAGTACACGTCTTATCACAATTCTTCAAAAACCAAAGACATAATAGGTAATAAGGATATTTATTGTTATTACTAAGACATTCTTTCAACTTAATGCTCAGGGAAAAATTAGAACGGGAAATGAATGCATAATAAATCATGACAATAGTAGTCTTTCATTCAATGATGTTCAGCATGACTGTAAAATAGACCAGGAAAATCTCTATATAGAAGCCCAGTAAGTAGGAAACTATTAATCATAGTGGACAAGCTACAATAAGCGTTTACCAGAATTTATTTTCTATCAAAAGCATTAAAGCGACCAATTTGCATACAAATAATTTCTTTGTGCCGTAATCCAAAATTACTGGACCAATTTTGTTGTACTTTATTAGACTATTACTGTCATACATTAGAATATAATCAACAATAACAATACACTTTGGACATTTTGGATTGGCAATATAAACCAACCGGACATTTTGGACTACAGCAGTATAATATATAACAAATAGATGATTTCAAACTATGTGCACACACTTTGCTCACAGGGCAGGGACACAAACAAAGAGGCGCAGAAGGATAGAAGGAATGCTTTTAATCCCAGGTACTTGCCATTAGATGTGTGGCACCACGAAAAAGGAGGTCTTTGTGGTTTGCATATAATTTAATATCGTCGTTAACGTCCATCCATTTGACATCCAGAGCGTCACTTCCAGCTTTTAAAGTAAGTCCTCCTAGTTCTAGGACATTAGAGGTATCTGGATCGTGACATAGCAAGGCATGCGTTTCCATCCAGGCATTGTCAGTATTTCGAGGATCATCAACATAGCCTTTGTACACCGTGTGACCACGCTCAAATAAACGTTTTAGCTTTGCTTTTGTCTCTTTGACCTCTTCTTCTGACATATTATTAGAGTCTAGAGCCTCTTCCATAAATTCTCGCATGGCAGTATCATTGATAGTCTCTCCGGGATCCATCATTCCTATCAAAATTATTAAATGTTGTTACAGCTTAAAAACATCGCTAGCCATCATTGTTTTTTTTGTATTACTAATATGCAACATAATATAATATGCCTGTCTAATTCTACATTAGTTAAATTGTGTTGCAGTTGTGGCATTAATTCAGTACATATTTATTATACAGATATTATAGTAATTAGATGTAATAGTAGTCTATTTGACGTACCTCCAGGAAGGGCCCACTCTAGGTTATCACGTCTCTGAATAACAATGACTTGGAGTGTACCTCTTTCCAATTGTGCGGTGCCTGTATCATGCTGAAGAACAGGTGCAGGCCCAAAGGGCCTTTGAACTTGCTTCCATCTAATGGAGACAACCAATAACATGCTTAACAATATGCTTAAAATTAAATAAAAAATGACAAGGATTGTAATTGCAGTATGCAGGGCCAATAGGGTTAGTGTCAACAGTTAATGAAATGGTAATACAGTAATACCTAGTTACGATAGGATCAACGGCATGATTGGGTCCCCATCTCCCCAAGCGTCCCCGGCCTCGTATTCCAGTTCGTCCAGCTACATTTAGTGGATAGCGATCAAGCGTTATTCTATAGCTACGGGTGTAGCTTCGGCGATCAATTTTAGATCCTTCATCATAGCCGTTCCAAACTGGGTGGAAGTCGGGATTATGCACATCTGGATCCGCCCAAGGAACTGTTTGATTGAGTATGACAGGTAGGGTATACTCAGGAGGATCATACTCGGGGTACGGTCTGACCCAATCTTCGATAAACTTCGGATCCATACCATTTATACGCTGCATTAAGTCATATCCCCACCTTTCCGCAGCCCCATTGTCGTATAATTTATGCAAGTTTGCTCTGCAAAACATTAAACTAATAACGAAATTTTTATACTCGCTATTGACTTCATGGATTGGAGGCCTTCCCCAGACGGGTGTACCCTCTTCACAACTTGGATTCCCTTTCCTGCAATCATCATCAAGTTCCTCTGATTCAGATGATTTAGCAGGTTCCTCTGGTTTAGCAGGTTCATCTGGTTTAGCAGGTTCCTCGGATGTAGCAGGTTGTTTTGAAGTTCCAGGTTTCTCCAATTTATCCATTTTGAACCTTGAGGCGGTAGAACTGTCAATTAAAGAGAAACAACACTTCACCATAATATATCAGCCCGATATAATACATACTAGTAGTTGCTGGCGAATAGTTAAAATACAGAATTTAATTTCCTGTCACAGTCACAGTGCCAATATAATACCGGCACATGTGATAACATTCTTCACTCAGTTTATGTCGTTACCCATTAAAACATGTATCTACAAGAGAAATTATGAAGAAGGTACATTTCGATACAAGGACAGATTGCGTAAGTATCCTTATGCAAAATGAATGTCATTTTGATTCGGCATAACAATCGCTTTCTTATATGAAAAGCAGCTTCATTGAAATCATTTAAAATAAATGTGGTTACTGACTATCCCAAAAGTATTGGGATTTTAGGAAAAATATCCTATTCAGGAGGATGAGTGTACTAGGAATTAACAATTATATATTACTTGCTATTTACTTACTTCCAAATACAATTGTTATAAAAAAAGTTTTATTTAGTGTCCACGTGTGTAGATATTATTATTTTAAAAAAATTTGTAATACGTGGTGAATAAAATAAAGTTTCCTGGATCCTGACTGTCTCATCTCTTATATCTATCTGTAATTCTGTACCTTCTCCATTTTCTATTTTTGCAAAGTCAGATAGATATGCTTGCGTGGCCCTTTGTAGGATAAGGATAGTGTCCAGTCCAGTCTAGTCTGGACATTTTGGCCAGAAGGGTGTCGATGCCGACAATATCCCGAACGGGGCATGCGAGACTCATTCAATGTTGAATGTCACTGTCAACTGTCAAGTATTGGTTGTTGGTAGCTACCTTTTAGGTGCACGTCAAATATTTAAACGATCTCCAATCTCCACTGTACAACTAATTCAACTTCAATAAAAAGCTATCAACTATTGCATTTGAAACTTTTGAATAGAAACTTACCGAAAAATCCGGAGAAAATTTCTAAATGCCAGGCTGTATCGGGTTCTTCTTGGAAGCCGAAGCCGAAGTGCTCGGTAGCCGAGGCCGAAGTGCTTGGAAGCCGAAGCCGAAGTGCTCGTTAGCCGAAGCCGAGGTACTCGGTAGCCGAAGCCGAGGTGCTTGGTAGCCGAAGCCGAAGATGCTCGGTAGCCGAAGCCGAAGTCGAGGTACTCGGTAGCCGAAGCCGAAGCCGAGGCCGAAGCCGAAGCCGAAGTGCTCGGTAGCCGAAGCCGAGGTGCTCGGTAGCCGAAGCCGAAGTATATTTATGCAATGTATTAATGAATGTTAGATTATAATCA